>JAWPHD010006620.1:0-142018 GCA_037043455.1 Cyrtodaria siliqua | reverse complement strand
GTAAATTTCATTCACGAACAACAGAAGGTAAAAATGAATCGGAGTAATTTTGTGTTCGAGAATGAATTGTTTGACGAATATTTGCATTTCGTAAGCTGTATCGAGACTCTTCTCCTACTAGAGGAGGAACTAATGTAGTAAGATACGGTGGTGCAAGTTATGATTCATTTATAAAAAAGAACAAGCTTATGTTTACGCCTTCGAGCGTCAAGCGTTTCCCAGCCTACTTCCGTGTGCAAATTATTTAAGGATACAAGTTTGGTAGCTCCTGTTACAATTCTAGCTGCTTCATTTTGGATTTTATCTAGTTCAGTTTTTCATAAAGTGTGCAGTTATCCCAGATAACATCCGCATATTCTAACAGGGGCCTTATAAAACTAATATATATTATTTCTATGTGGGAATGCCAACTGCAGTCGTTTGAAAGCTTCACGCCCAGATGTTTATGAGTTGTAACTTCTGGTATTTGTTGATTAAGCATATTTAAAGGTGGATGTATGGGTTTGTTTCTTTTACGAGATATCGAATAATGATTCGGTCTTTGTAGGGTTAAAAGTGACAAGCCATTTATCGGCCAGTCAGTTATTTTTACTATATCGGAATTTAGGATATCGGCTGCGGTATGGTACATGGTCAACAATAAGATATAGACTTATGTCATCAGCGAACAGACGAATGTTGGAATCTATATCCGTAACAATGTCATTGATATATATTACCAAATAGAAGAGGCCCTAAGTATAGAGCCTTGTGGTACCCCTGCGTTATAGAAATCCACTCTGATTTAGCACCCAGGAACTATAACGCATTGGCGTCTATTTTCTAGATAATTGGAAAACCAGTTTATAAGTGCATCCGACATACCAGCAGATTGAAGTTTCGCTAAAAGAGCTTTGTGCCATACGCGATCCAAAGCTTTGCTTATATCAAAGAAGATAACTCTTACTTCTTTACCTACATCCAGTGCTTGACAGAAAGTATTATAAAGATAAGTAAGTTGATTTACGGTCGAATCGCCCGACATGAAGCCAGACTGCAGGGCCGTTAGAAAACTATTGACGCGAAGAAAATTAAATACATGTTAAAGACTAACTTTCCAAAACTTTTGTTAATGTTACTTAAAAGAGGCGATAGGAGATACGGTAGATAGGAACAGATGATGGGTCACCGTGCTTGAATGCGGCACACACAAAAGCTTCCTGCCAAATATTCGGGACTTCCGGATCAGGCTAGAGATTTATTAAACAAATTACAAAAGAGGAATTGATAGCTCACAATCTAGGTATTGTGGATTGGGTTGGGTTGGTGGTGGGGGAGGGTGCCCATTTAAATACAAAAAGTAAATATTTCTATGTTATTAGTCGTAAACTGTGATATTCAGATACACAGATGAAAAAAAGAAAATGAAATGAGGGCCACAATAAAAAAAATGCTAGATTCTCATCCGCTCCTTCCCCGAGTTGTCTTGTGTCCACGAATTTCTTTAAAATGACAACAATTTTGGATTAAATCTGATAGAAATAAATAAAATTTTCACACGCCTGCCCCAAAATTGTGCTATCATGTGTATGCGATTCTAACAATAATTGTAGATCGGCCCAAGGGGCTATACCCGCCCCGCCCACCAAC
Source organism: Cyrtodaria siliqua (assembly GCA_037043455.1). Taxonomy (NCBI): domain Eukaryota; kingdom Metazoa; phylum Mollusca; class Bivalvia; order Adapedonta; family Hiatellidae; genus Cyrtodaria; species Cyrtodaria siliqua. The sequence goes on along the minus strand of JAWPHD010006620.1, from coordinate 140,389 downwards.
CTCACCCCATATTGTTTTTAGCCCTTGTTTTATGATGTTTTATACTGGCTATATAATTTATTATTCTCTGAAAAATCTAATAGTCGAGCTGCGCTGTTCTCCGTCAGCTCTTGGTTAATCTGACAGTTGCATCCTTCGCATTATCTGGATAGCTTGAAATCAGGAACCTTGATTTGAGTTTTCATCCCAGAACACCTGCTTGTGAATCGCGAGTCCTTTTGGTATAGTGAAATGGAAAATGAGTGCAATAGCCTCAATTACATAGGTTTGAGAGTTAAGGTGGTTGGCTGATGAAAGGACGGGAGTGCTGAGATTAGGTATTAAGTTTAGTGATACTGAAATTGAGATTAAGGGCTTCTGGTGGTATCATTTATATACAAAATTATCAGAAGAAGAATGGTAGGTCGATCGAGCGAGTTTGTCTTTCTGGCTAGACTTTTAAGAAGGCATATATTTCTAGAGCAAAGGTTCATCTAAAAAAGAGGAAAAATAGTAGTCACTGAACATTTTCACAATTGTTTTCATAACCTTACATATATTGAAAAAAGTATAGAATATTTTTGATTCCATATATACATATCTTTCGAAACAGACTAAAGCAATTGGTAATCCGCATTCGTCTTTTTACATTAAAAAGCAAACATATATGGACCGTACCCCACCCTGGGTTTACCAAAAAAAAAGTAATACATGGTACAATCGTAAATTTTAATTATGCGTACTTTATTGTATTATTTTATTAGGCGACATAACATTTTCGTCTATGATTTACGACGAATACTGATTTAATCTATAATTAAAGAGGCAACTTATATATAATTAAAGAGGCAACTTATAACAAGCGGAAATTACTTTCCTTTTCAGTACATGTTATTTGTATGATGTGAGTTATTACAATGTGCACTGGACAAAATAATTATAGGAGCAGACGAAAACTATCTGGTTTTCTCAGAAACAACGTTATTTAATTACATGATTATCTCTCAATGACGACAATATTTGCACATTTCGAAATATATGATCGGATTTTCAGGTTGGAAACACGGCACTCTTGATTTTCTTTATTTAAATTCGCGGCATCCCGTCAGTTTCTCTCTTTTATAAGATGTATTAAATTCGTGCTTTGTGTAATAATTCTTGTTGTTCGTGTGTTTAAATGAGTGATTCTAATGATATTCAGTCAGACTATGTACTATTAATGTATTTATCGGCGTATTAATACATTTAAAGGGGGTCAGCAGGATTTTCTAGAAATATCTTAAATTATAAAAATGTTTCAATTCATGATAAAACACTTATATCAATCAAAATACAGGCCAGCCATTTCTAAGGCTATGCGCCAGAGATTGCCGGCTTTTCTCCTGCATTACCGTCTTACCGGCTTTACAGTTGACATTACCTGCAAAATGACAACCTTCGGGCAAAATCACTTATTTTAAAGTTGTTTTTGTTGACCAGCTGGTTCTGTGTTTTTGACTTCCAAATATCATACAGTCACCGGGAAATTGAGCGTGAATTGGTTGGGTATCAATATTTTGTGGTACAAGTTACCAATAGTAGCGCATGAACACAGTATCCATCATCACCAGAGCAGATAAGAAAACGGTAATTGTGCTAAATTTCTTCAACAAATATGAAAATGTTTATATAATGCCAGATAATACACGATCTGACAAATAATTTTATACAAATATGTTTCATGTTTCATGTCATGGCAGTTTCCGCAATTTTTTTTTCAGCTAACAATAATAAAAAACATTTGAGCTTCATGAAACTTCGCACACATCTTCATCTTTATCTTAAACCAAGGAATGCTGTTACCGATGATCAGTAACTCTTACTTTCATTTCAGCAGAGTTATGCCCCTTGTTTCATAAAACTTTAATCCGCAACTTAACCAAGCTGATATCTGGCCATAACATGAAAAGTGTGACCTATGTTCATGATGCAACTTCACACACATTTTCATCTTAACCACAGAATGTCGTTATACGTCCAATAACTCTGAATTTCATTTGACAGAGTTATGCTCCTTTTCATAAACAATTAACCGCAACCTAACCTGGCTTATAAGTTGGCCAAATATGTCATCTATGGTCCTGAAAATGTATACAGTTCGTCCTTATCCAATACATATGTATGCCCCTTTTCATAAACCTTAATGGCTTTAAACAAATCTGCTTTGTAATTCATGAAGGATTGCGCCTCTGTTTTCAAACTTTATTAGTTAGCTTTTCCTGTCTGAAATACGGACGTAAGAGGTGACACAGGTGTTTCGTGGAACACCTTTCTAGTCAATTTGATCTTAACAAGTGTCTTTACATCAATGAATGCTCGGACAAGTAGATCATATTATTCATACCAGAGGTATGGTACTTGACTTATTGAAACGAATCCATATTCTGCCTTGTGAACACTCTAGCAGCTTCATTTTATATTTAAACTTTAACACTCTTAACCAGATGACACGTTATTTTTCATAGCTCACCTAAGCCGAAGGATCAGCTCAGCTTTTGAGATCACTCTTCGTCTGTCGTCCGTCATCCGTCATTAACCTTTGGTTAAACAACTTCTTTTCAGAAACCGCTTGGTCAATTTTTGAGTTTTGGTGCACCCTAGAACCTGGGTAAAAAACCCCAGAGGCCCTTTTTGGAACTGACCATTCCAAGGCAAGAAGCCCAATTTTTCAGACTCTTATTTGTTTGTGCTTCATATCTTGCCCTTTATTCATCTTTATACATGTTTATAACTGTTGTTTTACCCCCGATTTCACAAATAAATAGTAACGTTGTCCGTAACGTCTGTAAGTTAAAGGGAATATATAACACAGACATACTATCCTTATTTCTGAGAGTTCTGAAAAAATGGAAAAGGGTGAAAGCATTATGAAATTGGGATGACAAAGACGATATGATAATTTGAAGGTTCTGTTGAAACGGATAAAAGTCGCCATTTTGAGAGCTGTGACATAATAGTTCTTACTCGTCATATATGAAATATTTATAAATATGAATATTTATTAAATAATATGAAAAACATGACAGCAGCTTTATGAAAAAATGTAGACTTAATGGCATTTATGCTTATGTGCCTCTTGTGTTTTTGATATGCTTTCATCTTTTTTTCCGATTCAATATGATCACAAAACTTGTGTGTGATATTCTGAAATGCGGACAATGTGAGCAATAGACAGTTACCCGATACACTCGCAAAACTATTTATGTTCATGTTAGTTTTCTTGTTTGTATTTCGGAACAAAAATGATTTCATATATATGCATGTAAATGTGTTTCGCTAGGCCTGCACTTCTGTTTTGGGTGAGTTTTGTGTATAACAGTTGCCCCCGTCACAAAACAACAGTGGAAACACCGATCATGAACAATCAGGGTTAAACGTACTGGACTGTGGTGATTGTATGAAGTATCCCTCAAAGCCCTAGTGTTTGGGGCGCGTGTTTCAGCCAAAGGTTTTTCTGCAATAACTGAAGCAAGGGTAAAGTATGACGGTACATCGGGTTTATATCATTAGCACTGGCAGTTTTAGTGTTAAATAAAACTACTTTACTTTTGAAAATCGGTTGAGAAATAAATATTTTAGAGCCAAATGATTTCCTATGTAAAATCCTTGCTGGTGGGACAGCAGAAAATTAAGAAATGTCAATCCTTCAGATTTTGCTATAAAACGTTCAAGGTAGGTGTCTTAAGGTACGTAGATCCAACAAGTGTAAACTATTTTTGGATAAAAATTCTAAACAAAAGATTTTTTCAGATGTTTCATGCAGCAGAATTTTGCATTGAAAATGACCCCAACAAAAACAGCTTTCGCACATGGCAAGTTTTATTGCGCAACCGATTTTAAAATGTAAGGTTTTTTTATTTACCACTAAAAATGTCTGTTTCACTGATATACAACTTATTTAGGTACGAGATGTATTTTGTCTGAAAAGTCCAAAAGACCTTGGGCTGAAACAAGCGCGCTCAAACCCGGTAGTACTAGGTTCTGCTAGAAATGAGACTTAAGCATGATAAGGCAGAACTAAACATTTAAACATTTTAATGGGTAAGGTTTCGGGAGCATATAGTAGTGATAGTAATATATATAGATACTTAGCATATGATTTTCCACAGACAACATTATCCTACATATTAATTTGTTTGGTTTATGTGTATTAAACAATTAAACGTTTGTACTTATTTAATAACACGCGTGCATGGTGAGTTGTTCACAAATGTACGTCAAATATCTATTTCAATCTTTGGGAAATTTACAAAATAAATATAAAGGCCTGAATATACAGAATGAATATCTCCGTGTTTTCTGCGAGACTTTTACCACACATATTGCATACGTATGGCACCAAGGATTTCTCACACATACGTAGCTCGTCGATGCCCAAATTCTGGAAATGGTCCATTTTGTCTACAAGCTGGCACAATACATTTCTTGATTTTTTGTAAAACGGCTTAGATATAGATTTGATTGTTTCCAATCTGGACTACCTACATCAATTCGGGGTCATTGCTTGTCCAGACAGAGGGGGGGGGGGGGGGGGGGGGGGGGGGGGCGGGGGGAATGCCGCCTAATTCATTTTCATTCTGTCAGTTCATCATGCGGTTCATTAAAGGTCCATCATCCCTTTATTGTTTCATGTGTTACTTGAGCGGAGGCGGAAAACAATGACCACGGCTCCATCGACAATGGAGTGTTTACAATAAAATGTGCAGCAATTCTGCAGTTGGGGGGGGGGGAATGCCCCCTAATTCATTTTCATTCTGTCAGTTCATCATGCGGTTCATTAAAGGTCCATCATCCTTTATTGTTTCATGTGTTACTTGAGCGGAGGCGGAAAACAATGACCACGGCTCCATCGACAATGGAGTGTTTACAATAAAATGTGCAGCAATTCTGCAGTTGGGGGGGGGGGAATGCCCCCTAATTCATTTTCATTCTGTCAGTTCATCATGCGGTTCATTAAAGGTCCATCATCCTTTATTGTTTCATGTGTTACTTGAGCGGAGGCGGAAAACAATGACCACGGCTCCATCGACAATGGAGTGTTTACAATAAAATGTGCAGCAATTCTGCAGTTCTGCAGGTGATAAAGGTTCTAGAACCAGATTTGGCCTTGAATGTTTGGCTCCATATAATCTTGTTTTTTGTTGATGCACGGTAAAATCTCAGTTCGATTCAACTACATCAATTTGGACATATTCTTACCGCACAAATAAATAACTGGAAATCCTCCGCTTTAAACTCTTGTTACTGTCGAGGCAGTACAGGCGGTGAGATTTCCGGGCGTGATAAACAAGCGACGTCATATGATAATTAACAATTTCTTTTATATAGTATAGAACATGTCATTTATTAATATTGAACATTACTGAAAAGATTTTAACAGCGGACAAAATATAATATCTTCAAATTTTCGACGAGCATAAAGATTAGCATTTTTTATTTTTCTGCAGATGAAAAGCATTGGTCATAGGTGCAGACAAAAAGCACTGTGCGGACAAAAATAATCACTTTTTCAGATTTTGTGAGGACAAAAAGCATCACTTTTTTTAGATTTTGTGCGGACAAAAAGCGCCGCGCGTACGAAAAGCGCCACTTGTTCAGATTGTGTGCGGACAAAAAGCGCCGCGCGTACAAAAAGGGTCACTCTTTCAGATTGTGTGCGGACAAAAAACACAGCGCGGACAAAAAGCTTCATTTTTTTTCCATTTTTCCTCAGACAAAAAGCGCCACTCTGACAAAAAGCGTCACTTTTTCAAAATTTATGACAAAAGGCGCTGCAGACAAAAAGCGCCGTGCGGACAAAAAGCACTGTCACAGTCGATCATGCATCTCTATCCCCCAGTACACTAAAAATCAATCCCCCGTACACTGATTTACGATGAAAAGCAATCCTCCATACACTGATTTATAGGATGAAAAAGCAATCCCCCGTACAGTGCATCGCAACATATATCGTCAATTATCTAAGAAGTTTCAGAAATACACATGCCCATTTTTCACACAGATAAAGTTGATATGACAATGAAAAGTTTGTCGAAACAAAATTTTGATAAAATACATAAAAGCGGAACAATAACAAACTATTGGCACAAACATGCATCGTTCGTACGTGATCAGGCCACTTTGTTTTGATCAGTTAAAACAATTACGAAATATATGACACTTTTCATATATTGCAGCTTACTTCAGCAACATTCAGCTTTTTGCTCCGATCGTTGGCTTGTACGAGCACTATACAATAACAAGGGAATATACAAATACAGGAATATAGAAATATAACATGTCAAATTTCTGATCACTTTAGCAGCTATATGCGGTGTACGATGTATCACCGTGAGCAGGTAAATGCAGAGATGTGGATAAACGGTTACATGAAGTTGGTGACGAATGATATTGTGAGTAATTTGAAGAAGTTTCACAAACTACGTAGATCTTTCTCTAAATTCTACCGCCGCAACGAGGGCCTGCTGGAAAAGTACAACACCAACCTTAAAACACTTCTGCGACTAGGCATATCACAACCCTCATTTTATGGAGATGTGGTCTATAAACTTCGTAAGTTAAAGGGGTCTGACGGGTTTCCTGACCGCTTTACAAATTTAATCAGGAAGTTAGTCAGAAAAGGATATAACCCTTTGGTTTTACAGCGCACTGCATGTTTAGTGATTGACCCCTCTACAGTCAGTCATTACGCTTCACTTTTCACTTGTGCGATGACTGGACTACCTCTTGGGACTCTATGATTGTACCTACTGAAACCCCAACTAAGGGAGGTGGGTGCATGAGCTTTCGTCCCTCGGGTTTCCTGGTCGTACCCTAGATTGGTTTTCTCTTTAGCTGCAACTACTATGGTTGTTCAGTACGATTCTGGATACATCCTGAGATGTTTATTATTTTGTATGTGTATCTTAGTTTCTCTGGATGTGGACTTTATTGTTAGAGAATTCCTTTTGTTGGGATGTAGTTTTGTTTACACTGTCTTGTCTATTTGGGCGCTGAGGACAGGATAATAGCGAGGATTGTGCGCATATAAAATCGATTCAAGCTGACCAGTAGGCCTTATTGCCTACTGACCGTTCCAAGTCGGTAACCCTGTCTTCACCACCCTTTCTGTTGTTTTTTGTCTCTTTCATTGTAGTTGCTAGTCCTTGTTTGCAGTACAGTGCGGAGCTACGATGCCATTGCGGTCGGACGCTGTGGTTTCTATAGGACCCTATATATCATTTAGTAAACTAAACATTTCCCAGGAGGAAGAAGAGGCATCCAAGTCCCTTTTACACAAAAAGAACATTGTGATCCACCCAGAGGATAAGGTATCTGGATATAACTGTGCTAGAAAAAGAGAAATATATGGAAAGCCTAGAAATGAAATGAATGTTAATATTTACAGAGACACTGAAGGAGATACAACAGTCTCTTCAACTAAAGAAGTAAATAAACTTATAAACAAAGATGTATACTGAGTAGGGAAGGTGCCATAACAAAAGTCACGGAGATCTACCTTTTACCAAATTACCACAAAACAAGCAACTTGAAAGGATACAATACATTTCATAAATCAGTGCACCTATGAGACCGATGATAGTGAATGACATACATTCTCCAACAGAGAAATTGGTAGAGGTGGCGGATTTTTAGCTAATTGATTTTGTTATAAACTTACCTAGCTATATACGTGATACAACATATTTCTTAAATAGTGATCTCAGACCCAATACCAGGAAACTCTATCTTGTTTTTACCCCTCAGTCCCCAAGAAATAATGCTAGTAGTGTGCAAGGAAGCCTTAGATAATAGAACTAACCCAATGATATCAACAAGTGAGATGCTAAATATGATACACTGTCAGGTGGTTTTGAAAAATAAGATGTTCAGCCTAGAAACAAAGCACTATGTACAAACCGAGGGAATGGCTAATGGTTCACGTTTAGAAAAGAACTATGCTTTTGTTATATGAGAATATGGGATGAAAAGACGTTGACCTATCACTAAAAGCACTATTTTTATAAACAGTATATAGATGACGGTGTTGTTCTGGCTTCTGCCATGGCCAGATCAATGATTATTTTATGGCTTTCTAGGCTTTTTACATGAGCATTTATGCGATTTACTTATTACGGAGTTACAGTGGTCTAGTGGTTAAGGCAATCCGCCTCGTAATCCGGAGGTCGAAGGTTGGAGTCCCGTCAGAGGCGGGCATGTTACTGATGAGAGACCGGTTGGTGAGCCACCAGCTAGTTAAATAACGGTTACCGATTGCCTACCTGCCTGGTGCCTGGCATTAAAGAATAGGAATCGGGAAGTAATGATGTTCAAGACAAAGGTGTCTCATAAGTCAAAATCGACTGGCCCTTTCAATAGGGGTGACACTATAATAAACAAACACTTTATTTTACTTTACTATTAATGCTGCCCTGTTTGGTATAACCTGGAGGGATACCTTTATTTACACTGTCCCGTTTATTGGGATGACAATAGGGTAAGAGTGAGATTTTGTGCACCCTAGAACCTGGTTCAAACCCCAGCGGTCCTTTTTGCCAATGATCGGTCCAAGGCGGTAGCCATATTGTCAACACTTTTGTGTTTTTGCTTTTTATTCAACTGTATAGTCGTTGTTTGTTTCTGTGTGTGTTTGTGGTTGACTGTCGTTGTTTGTTTCTGTATGTGTTTGTGGTTGACTGTCGTCTTTGTTTCTGTGTGTTTGTGGTTGACTGTCGTCTTTGTTTCTGTGTGTTTGTGGTTAACTGTTGTCCTTGAATGCTACATTTCCTTTTTGATTTCTATATCTACTTGTTTGGTATATGGACATGAACTTTACAGTCTCTAAAAGAATTCACTACATTTGTAAATGATATATATAATAATATTAAAACAAAATTAAGATATAGTACTTCAGCGAGTGAATTTCTGTACACTTGGGTCAAGCTTGAGTTTGGTAGAAGTAAGATAAGCGTTAACAAAAAAACAGGCACACACATATACTAACAGAATTTCATGCCATACACCAAATACAAAAACAGGACTTGGCTACGATCTTGGACTTAAAAATAATCTGTGAGAAGGAATTAAATTGAACTGAATATTGTTTAACGGCTCATCAACACAGTATAGGTTATTTATAGCCGCCCCAGAGAGAGGGGAAGGATACATAGGAATCCGGGAACCGTGCCCTACTCTTGTTTAATAGATTCCTATGGTTCTTTAACTTGCTCGGAGAAGAGACCGATATACGGGACCGCCCGGTTTACGTCCCCATCCGACGGACGAGGCTAAGGGAAAGTGTCTTGCCCAAGAACACACCGACGAAACTCAGTGGCAAATAATCTGTGAGAAAGAAGAATATTACTTGAAACATAGACATAAACTTAAAATACAGCTTAGAAAACGCGGACGGATATGGAGGGAAAATGATAGAGAATCAACTCTTGTTGAGGATAGGAAAATTGGATAAGAATGAGCTTTTCAGAGAGCCTTTTTTGTTGCATAAAATTCGGTTTATTTTTCGTTCTTTTTTTCATGAAAATATCTTATTTTATTTAATGTTATTTTCATGTTTTTCCGTTTACATATAATTGTGTTTTTTTTGTTGTTGTTTTTATTTACAAATGAAATATTCAGTAGAATGCTAAAATATTCTTTAACAAAATATAAATTACACACGTATTACATATTATGTGCATTGTCGATCAGTATAATGTAGGAAAGGGCCGTAACTAATGTTGTAAGAACTTGTGGCCCGACTCATTTGTATATCAGGCAATAGAACCTGTAACTATTAATTTGACTCTCCAATTTTGGTGTTTGGTATTGCTGGTTAAAACCATTTATGTTGTGTCTATAGAGTTTGATTAAAAACATATGTAAGCTGTATATATATACTGAAGCGAACAAGAAACCAACTATATATTGCATGTACAATATGCTGCTGTTAATCGAATGGTACTGGGATACGTAAGACCTTTCCTTTCGAAAAATAAAAGACTAAAACAACACATAACACAGCAAATAGTATTCCTTCAAAGTTTAATTATTGACGGAGAACGCGTTTGGCTCAAGCATGTGAGTAGTATAAACAAACTAATATCGACATGCGTGATTCGTATAAACAAAGCAATCAACATACGTGAGTAATATAAACAAAGCAATACCGACATACGTGAGTTGTATAAACGAAGTAATACCGACATATGTGAGTCGTATAAACGAAGCAATCAACATACTCGAGTAGTATAAACAAAGCAATACCAAAATACATGAGTCGTATAAACGAAGCAATACCGACATACGTGAGTCATATAAACCAAGCAATCAACATAGATGAGTCGTATAAACGAAGCAATCTACATACGTGAGTCGTATAAGTCAAGCAATACCGACACACGTGAGTCGTATAAACAAAGCAATACCGACATACGTAAGTCGTATAAACAAAGCAATACCAACATACGTAAGTCGTATAAACAAAACACCGACATACGTGAGTCGTATAAACAAAGCAATCAACATACGTGTGAAGTATAAACAAAGCAATATCGGCATACGTGCGTCGTATAAACAAAGCAATACCGACATACGTGATTCGTATAAATCAAGCAATACCGACATACGTGTGTCGTATAAACAAAGCAATCAACATACGTGTGAAGTAAAAACAAAGCGATACCGACATATGTGAGTCGTATAAACCAAGTAATCAACATGCGTGAGTAGTATAAACAAAGCAATATCGACATACGTGAGTCGTATAAACAAAGCAATACCGATATACACTTCTCAAAACTGCTAACTACACCGCTACGTTTTGGGTTATATATATCGATGGGTTGAATGTTTTTCAATAAAATAAAAAGGAAATACCAATTCAATCATTTTTACATCATTTCATTTTATTTTTTTCATGGGCAATGCTAGAACTAAACCACAATAAGCAATTACAAACGACCCATGTAAACACTAAAGTCACACTTTTCATTTCTTGTTCATAAAAGTGTGACTTTAGTGTTTACATGGGTCGTTTGTAATTGCTTATTGTGGTTTAGTTCTAGCATTGCCCATGAAAAAAATAAAATGAAATGATGTAAAAATGATTGAATTGGTATTTCCTTTTTATTTTATTGAAAAACATTCAACCCATCGATATATATAACCCAAAACGTGAGCGGTGTAGTTAGCAGTTTTGAGAAGTGTACGTGAGTCGTCTAAACCAAGCAATCAAAATACGTGAGTAGTATAAACAAAGCAATACCGACATACGTGATTCGTATAAACCAAGCAATACACATACGCAAGGCGGTTAAACACATTAGTGAGCGTATACCAATCATATCATCTATGCAAACCAATGCTATATTTCATGTATGTATTGAAAATGTAACCATTTGCTGGTAGCCATGTCAAACCAATCACTTAATTGAAAGTTTTAGTTGATATTTTATATTGTTTTTGTGGCTTTACATCATATACTTGTAAAGATGGTTCTTAGAACGATATAGATTTGTTTAGATATATTAAAATGTGCATGTTACTCTAAATATTAATCGCTGCCATTTGTTTGGGACAAGTGCGTTTGATGTTTCTGCATTTTTTTACACAAATTATCTAGTAATTAAACGGTCTGTTACGAAATAAGGACTTTTCGTTCTTCTTTGTGGAGGTTAGGTCAGTACTATCCAGATCAACTCCGTGTTTCAATATAACCCCATCATGTCTTCATAGTTACATACTACCCGGAAATGAATGTCACTGATCAGTAGTTATCATAGTCAGGGCAGACGACATTCTGTTACCGGCTATCGTTGCCGATACACACTTTTATCAAGTTAGTATTTATTATTCAAGTATAGCACAGTAACAGATAAAAGTGTAAACATATTAAACTACAAGTTACATGTGAAAATATTCCGGATTATGTTAGTTCTATTTTCTTTTTCTGTCGTTAATGCACAATCGTATCCTCGCTCGTAGACATGTATGGTATGCCCCTGTTAGAAGCAGTGGGTTGGTAACTACCGTTAAGTTTGACATCATTGTAACATAGTGGGTTGGTAACTACCGTTAAGTTTGACATCGTTGTAACATAGTGGGTTGGTAACTACCGTTAAGTTTGACATCGTTGTAACATAGTTGTTGCCGATCATTTCCTCACTTAAGACAAACACAACATACTGTGTTAGAATGGAAACCACTATGGTGAACAAATGATAACCCGGACTGGTGACATAGCAGTTCCGCCGGACTGTCAAGAGAAATAGTCAGTGGAGAGATCATTATAGCATTTATGTGATCTAAATAATTTACCCAGTTGACATATTTTTTTATATTTTTAGATTTATTGATAAAGATTCGTTATCATGGTTATTGAATGATATGGCAAGTTGTTAATACTTTACTGATGTAACGGTAGAGTAAATTAAGGGATGTTCTTCCATAGAGAAAACACGTTTAATTTTACTATACTATTTTGGTCTACAAAAAGTTTTCCATCTCGACAATAAAATCGATGATGCATTCTGAAATATTAATAACGTCGATGCTTTCAGCCATATTAACGAGCACGAAATGTAATAGTTAACGATAATTACTGAACGTATTAGTGTATATAACAACGCTTCCATCACGATATCCGTATTACCGACACTAAATATAAATGATGCGGCACACATATACAACGTTAACAATACATAACGCCATTAAAAGTGCAAGTTTTTATATTTTGTATTTATTTCCAAGATCGATTGTAGTGTTATGTACATGTTAGAAATTATCCACATTCCCTACAAATCTGGTGACCGATCAAATTCATGCATTGAAAGATGTGTAAAATTGGAATTATGCAATCGATCTTGGAGATATTTTAATTAAAAATAAACATAAAATAAAAAAAACTTGCACTTTTATTGGCGTTAAGTATTATATTAAAAGGAATATTGCCAACATGTTTGTCGTATAACATGTTTTAACATCAATAGAAATGTCTTGTAATAGAAAGACTTAGATATGCAATAGGACGTCAATCAACGGAGCCTATAAGAGATACGTACAGAAACTCAAAATTACGGCATGTATAGACACAATTGGACTGAAAACGCTCAAAACATATGTTAAGCACTTATATGGAAAACTTATTTCTGAGCTTATTTTACCAATTGTTTTCGGAAAAGTGTCCCCAGATACGAATATGAGCGAGTCCCAATTACTGCACGTATCTCTTATAGGTATGAAACCACTAATTATTTTCCCAATAGACACCCATGTTAAAGTGTCACATCTTGATTTGCTGCAACTTCAACTCAAGTATGGATAATGCAGCAGTGTAATTTTCATATATAAAACTAATTTTCCACTTGAAAAATCACCAGAATAGGTGGGGTCACAAGTCATGTAAGAAGACTGTTGCTAGTTTACTAAACAGGTCAGGGGTATAGCTGTTTTCAGTGATGGTTGCTCACGATGTGTAAGCATAGAAATTTCGAAAATGTTCATCAGTGATCCAGTAAAACCTATTAGTACGCTTCTTATACATGCGAACAAAAATGGGCAGTTTTCCCCTACTTATAAAATGCTCATTTCCACCAAAAAAGGAGGGATTACTTTTTATTATAGGAACTATATTCGACTACACCTCGAAGGTTTGCATGTAATTTAACCTTGAGGTTTTATTTGAAAAAGATCAAAATTAGAACTCAAATAATCTTGAATATTTTTGCATAACACTTTCAGTATAATATGTTTACACATTTTTCTAGGCAGTGATACCCTTGCATTATAATTACATACTTGGTAAATATGTGATTTAGTCAATACACACATGACCTTGAGTCTGACATTCGCTGAGTATGGATCAATACATACTGTTATCAAGTTAGTATTTATTATTCAAGTATAGCACAGTCACAGATAAAAGTGTAAACATATTAAACTGCAAGTTACATGTAAAAATAATCCGGATTATTTTAGTTTTAGTTTCTTTTTTCTGTCGTTAATAGACAATCGTCTCGTCGCTCGTAGACATGTATGCTATTCTCTTGTTAGAAGCAGTGAGTGGGTAACTACCGTTAAGTTTGACATCGTTGTAACATAATTGTAAAATGGTTGTAACATAATAATAGTACTACTAGTAAGTAGTATTTTGGTTACAACGACGTCCAGTATTACTAGTACGCATTTGTATATTGGTTACCTCGGAATATTTGTCAAAAGGCGAGTAGATCTACTATGAAAACAGATTTAATACAAACTAATTGTTTATTCTGACGTCTTAAAAATGATTGGCAAGGTAAGTAGGGATTCGTTTAATATATTGTTACTCAATCATGTGTTGGTCATATGCTTACTTTTCAGATTGTTGGGTCATATACTGAACAATTCGGCCTAAGCCCTGAAATTATTTGAATGAAAGATGTCACATGTAAACACATGTGCTTCAGAGGCTTGACAGAGTGTTGACAAGACTCGTGTGTTTGTCTATAATATACAGTCTCGATGTCTTACAAGGTATTACAAGGCGTAGTGCTCGTCAACGACATTTGGTATACAAGCAATTCCAAGGTCTAAAGTGGATGTTGACAATATGTATTTTTATGGATCATTTAGTTATTGTTGATCAGTGTAATACATAGTGTTTTTGAACACACAAACACAACTAATGTACTGCCCTTTATAGCTCATGATTGTTATTTATCATGCATTTTTAAAATAAACAATGGACATTGTAATCAAATACTTCGTCTCGATTCAATCACACACATCAATTTGAGTATGTCATTTATTTTGTTTCAAACATCTAACTAAGACGTCATAAATCATGCAAAGTAATCTTTCAATATAGATTGACAAACATACAAAACAGGCAACGTTTCAATGCAGGTTCTGTTGCACAATATGTTTTAGGTCGAGTAGTCTTAACAGACATATGAGCATACATACAGCCGTGACACCATATAATTGTAGCGTGTGCAATAAAGGGTTTACCCGGTCACAACATTTTAAGAATCACATGCGTATTCATACAGGCGATGCACAATATAAGTGTGGCGTGTGGAGTAAAGGCTTTTCCCGGTCGCAACGGCTTAACAATCACATGCGCATACATACAGGCGAGGCACCATTTAACTGTAGCGTGTGCTATGGATTTTCCCTATCAGACTCTCTTAAACAGCACTTGTGTACGCATACTAGCGAGAAACCATTTACATGTAGCGTGTGTAGTAAAGAGTTTACCCGGTCAGACAGTCTTAAACATCTTATGCGCATACATACAGGCGAGACACCATATACGTGTAGCTTGTGCAGTAAAGAATTTACAGTGTCAGGCCAGCTTAAAATACACATGTGCATACACACAGACGAGACACCATATAAGTGTATCATTTGCAGTAAAAGATTTAGTGAGTTAAGCAGTCTTAAAAAAAAAACATACTTATACATACAGGTTAGACAACTGATGCGTGTAGTAATTGCAGTAAAGGAATTTGGAAAGGAGTCAGGCAATCTTAAAAAACACATGCGCATACATACAGACTAGTACCATATTAGTGTAGCGTGTGCAGTAACCGAGTTACCCAGTCAGGCAATATTAAAATACACATACAAAGCAGATAAAATTAAGACCAATGCGAATCTGTGGTAGAGAGGGTAAAGCCAATTGGTTTCAATACTGTTCTCTCACCGCTGCTTTTTGAAATTCCCCTGGGAGCTCAATTGTGTGACCGCATCGATGGCAGGAGGTATGCAATACTTGTTGTATCCCAAGATAAGTGGGTGGTCTGCCTCCACCACGAACAAACCAAAATCAAAACCATCATACATAGCCTAAATTAGTCTGGAAAATGACTTAAACGCCAAACAAACAAAACACTTTCGCATAGATACAGGCGAGACATCTTTTAATTAAATGCCTCATGTGTGAATGATTTATCTAGATATGCTGATATAAAACAAACACAGGCGAGACACCATTTGAATTGTGCGTGTGCAGTAAAGGATTTATCCAGTCGGCTCAGCTTATAAAAACACGCGCATGCATACAAACGAGAAATCATTTAGGGGTGGTGTGTCGTGTAAAAGATTCTTATTGTCAGAAACTTTTACAAAACACGCATACAAAAAGAGGAGACACTGTATAAGTGTAGCATTTGCAGTAAAGTATTGAGCGAGTCGGGCAGTTTAACGAACACTTGCACATACACACGTGTGACACACCATATACATGTAGCATGTGCAGTAAAGGATTTATCGATTCAGGCAATCTTAAAGTTCATACACGCATACTTACAGACGAGAAACCATATAAGGGTAGCGTGTGCAGTAAAGTATAAATACACTCTAGTAATCTTAAACACTTGCGTTTCATACAGTCGAGATACCATATTAGTGTAGTGGAAGAAACTAACCCGCCAAATAACGGCAAAATTACATTACTCAACCGTTAATCAAATCTCTATCCATGTGTTCAGGTCAGATAATAATGTGTATGTGTCGATTAAAAGTACTGGTTCTTAAAATACCCGTGATTGAATATGCGTAAAAGAATAATGAGTTGGTAACTCTTAATTCGTCTCTCCAGTTATTTGGTTTGGCTTGGCTGGTTAAAGCCGTTTATATTGTGTCTATAGCGTTTGGATTCTCAAAATATGTAAGTGATATATGTATACGTCGTCGTCAGTAGGTTTAGAAACGGTGTACATATGTCGTAAAAACGTGCCTGTTGATGGCGGGTTAGGGAGTTTATCGAGTCAAGCAGTGTTTAAAAACACATTCCCATACATACAACCGAGACTTCATATAAGTGTAGCATGTGCAATAAGGGTTTAATCTTAACAAACACATGCGCGTTCAGCCGTTCATACAGCAGGAATACATTGAAGTGTAGTTAAGATTTTACCAAGTCGAACAGACTCGTAAATCACATGTTAATACACACTGGCGAACAACTCTTATGCAGTTCATACAGAGAAGATGGAACCCGCAATCAACAAGTGCTTATGCATACACGAGTGTACATATTGTGACGAGACATTTACTGGGACATTCAAGAAACATGTGTGTATACATACTGGCCAAAGGTCGTTGAAGTGTACACAGTGTGACGAAACATTTGCAGGGACTCTCAAGAAACATATTTGTGTACATATTGGCGAAAGACCGTTGAAGTGTACACTATGTGACGAGACCTTTACACATAGACCGACTCTGTAAATACATATGCATATATACGAATTAGTTAAAGGACGGTGTATTTTTCTACATTTTGAGAACATAGCCCATACTGTCAGATTTGGGAATTACAGCGCGATTTTTCATAAAATTGGGAAACAAAACAAGAAAAACATTCATTTCATAATTGTATCTTTCGTACTGTTTACAGTAAAACATAATCAACAGCGGCATTTAAAAGCATTTCATACTCAATACTTGTCAAACATTTGATACTTTTCTGTGTGTTTTTCTTTTCTTTCTTTCACTTGGGATTTTTTGTCTCAAATTTGGGAAAAAAGATATGTTTGGCATTGGGAATATGACCCAATATCGGGTATAAAAACAGCCTCAAAAACACTGGAAGACGGTCACGTTTACGTAATGTAACGAGACCTTCACGCATAGAGTGTCTCGCAATAAACGTATGATTATACGTTCTAGTGATAACAAATAAGACATAATGTGAGCTGTACATAGTTTGACATGGTATTGACGATATAAACAGCTATTTGAATCAAATAGGACATTTTATTATGGTGAGATAAATCTTCGGCAGATTATACCCAGATCGTGTATAAGCTTTTCATGTCCAATACATGAAGTACATACACTTAGTTATACATACTGGTGTATACAAATAAACGATCGAGTATAAGCTTTTCATTTCCAATACATGAAGTACATACACTTAGTTATACATACTGGTGTATACAAATAAACGATCGAGTATAAGCTTTTCATTTCCAATACATGAAGTACATACACTTAGTTATACATACTGGTGTATACAAATAAACGATCGTGTATAAGCTTTTCATTTCCAATACATGAAGTACATACACTTAGTTATACATACTGGTGTATACAAATAAACGATCGTGTATAAGCTTGTCATTTCCAATACATGAACTACATACGTTAGTTATACATACTGGTGTATACAAATAAACGATCGTGTATAAGCTTGTCATTTCCAATACATGAAGTACATACACTTAGTTATACATACTGATGTATACAAATAAACGATCGTGTATAAGCTTGTCATTTCCAATACATGAACTACATACACTTAGTTATACATACTGGTGTATACAAATAAACGATCGTGTATAAGCTTGTCATTTCCAATACATGAAGTACATACACTTAGTTATGCATACTGGTGTATACAAATAAACGATCGTGTATAAGCTTGTCATTTTCAATACATGAACTACATACACTTAGTTATGCATACTGGTGTATACAAATAAACGATCGTGTATAAGCTTGTCATTTCCAATACATGAACTACATACACTTAGTTATACATACTGGTGTATACAAATAAACGATCGTGTATAAGCTTGTCATTTCCAATACATGAAGTACATACACTTAGTTATACATACTGGTGTATACAAATAAACGATCGTGTATAAGCTTGTCATTTCCAATACATGAACTACATACACTTAGTTATACATACTGGTGTATACAAATAAACGATCGTGTATAAGCTTGTCATTTCCAATACATGAAGTACATACACTTAGTTATGCATACTGGTGTATACAAATAAACGATCGTGTATAAGCTTGTCATTTTCAATACATGAACTACATACACTTAGTTATACATACTGATGTATACAAATAAACGATCGTGTATAAGCTTGTCATTTCCAATACATGAAGTACATACACTTAGTTATACATACTGGTGTATACAAATAAACGATCGTGTATAAGCTTGTCATTTTCAATACATGAACTACATACACTTAGTTATACATACTGATGTATACAAATAAACGATCGTGTATAAGCTTGTCATTTTCAATACATGAACTACATACACTTAGTTATACATACTGATGTATACAAATAAACGATCGTGTATAAGCTTGTCATTTCCAATACATGAAGTACATACACTTAGTTATACATACTGGTGTATACAAATAAACGATCGTGTATAAGCTTGTCATTTTCAATACATGAACTACATACACTTAGTTATACATACTGATGTATACAAATAAACGATCGTGTATAAGCTTGTCATTTCCAATACATGAAGTACATACACTTAGTTATGCATACTGGTGTATACAAATAAACGATCGTGTATAAGCTTGTCATTTTCAATACATGAACTACATACACTTAGTTATACATACTGATGTATACAAATAAACGATCGTGTATAAGCTTGTCATTTTCAATACATGAAGTACATACACTTAGTTATACATACTGGTGTATACAAATAAACGATCGAGTATAAGCTTTTCATTTCCAATACATGAAGTATATACACTTAGTTATACATACTGATGTATACAAATAAACGATCGTGTATAAGCTTTTCATTTCCAAAACATGAAGTACATACACTTAGTTATACATACTGATGTATACAAATAAACGACCGTGTATAAGCTTGTCATTTCCAATACATGAAGTACATACACTTAGTTATACATACTGGTGTATACAAATAAACGATCGTGTATAAGCTTGTCATTTCCAATACATGAAGTACATACACTTAGTTATACATACTGGTGTATACAAATAAACGATCGTGTATAAGCTTGTCATTTCCAATACATGAAGTATATACACTTAGTTATACATACTGATGTATACAAATAAACGATCGTGTATAAGCTTTTCATTTCCAAAACATGAAGTACATACACTTAGTTATACATACTGATGTATACAAATAAACGATCGTGTATAAGCTTGTCATTTCCAATACATGAAGTACATACACTTAGTTATACATACTGGTGTATACAAATAAACGATCGTGTATAAGCTTGTCATTTCCAATACATGAACTACATACACTTAGTTATACATACTGGTGTATACAAATAAACGATCGTGTATAAGCTTGTCATTTCCAATACATGAAGTACATACACTTAGTTATACATACTGGTGTATACAAATAAACGATCGTGTATAAGCTTTTCATTTCCAAAACATGAAGTACATACACTTAGTTATACATACTGATGTATACAAATAAACGATCGTGTATAAGCTTGTCATTTCCAATACATGAAGTACATACACTTAGTTATACATACTGGTGTATACAAATAAACGATCGTGTATAAGCTTGTCATTTCCAATACATGAAGTACATACACTTAGTTATACATACTGGTGTATACAAATAAACGATCGTGTATAAGCTTGTCATTTCCAATACATGAACTACATACACTTAGTTATACATACTGATGTATACAAATAAACGATCGTGTATAAGCTTGTCATTTCCAATACATGAACTACATACACTTAGTTATACATACTGATGTATACAAATAAACGATCGTGTATAAGCTTGTCATTTCCAATACATGAACTACATACACTTAGTTATACATACTGGTGTATACAAATAAACGATCGTGTATAAGCTTGTCATTTCCAATACATGAAGTACATACACTTAGTTATACATACTGGTGTATACATATAAACGATCGTGTATAAGCTTGTCATTTCCAATACATGAAGTACATACACTTAGTTATACATACTGGTGTATACAAATAAACGATCGTGTATAAGCTTGTCATTTCCAAAACATGAAGTACATACACTTAGTTATACAAACTGGTGAGATGCCGTTTAAATGTAAATTATACAGCGTCTTTTCCACCCTATTATCATGATTATGACGGAATCTCAGGACAAATATAGGTGGATAATGTATATACTCTACCAATGTATATATAATGTGGACAGATGTATTATGTATATACTAGTGTGGACATATGTATAATGTATATATTAGTGTGGACAAATGTATAATGCATGTACTAGTGTGGACAGATGTATAATGTAGTAATAGTGCGGACAGATGTATAATATATATACTAGTGTGGACAGATGTATAATGTATATACTAGTGCAGACAGATGTATATAGCGGATCTTAAACGAGTTCCAATTATGAAACTCGTTATGAATTATTTTTATTTTAACGAGCCTTATCGTCATAAAATATGTGATGTCGTAACGTCGCGTCTCACACATAACGTTGCGTAGAAAATAGTTCGTGTTTTACCTCTTTTCAAAATAGCAGTTTACGCCAACATTTTAACAAACCAACAACAATGTTTTCTACAACGTGCTTATTTGTATAAGCTGTCACAAATAATAAGTGTATGACTCAGATCTGGGTGAATTTGTAATACATAAAGTAGTTTCAGTTAATAAACTTGCGTAGTGTTACAGGTTTAACTCAACCAACCAAAATCGTTCCAAGTTGTATTACAAGTGTGTCATATAATAGAATATTAAATTGTTATTCGACACTGCTAACAAGGGACGTTATGTGATAAAATATATATACTAGTGTGGACAGATGTATAATGTATATACTAGTATGGATAGATGTATGATGTATATAATAATGTGAAAAGATGTATAACGTATATATTTTGGTGGACAGATGTATAATGTATATACTAGTGTGGACAAATGTATAATGCATACTACATGTATATTGTGGACAGATGTATAACGTATAATTTATACTAGTGTGTACATATTATATTTCCTCTTTTGTTGTCATTTTGTTATAAATCCGTTTTGTTATAAATCGTTTGTGTTCAGTTTTAAGTGATAAGTGTTTCAGTCAAAATAATGCGTAAATAAAATTAAGTTATAGCATGTTTGTTTTACTTTGTCACTCCGCCCATTGCAAAATGGGAACTGGAAACTGATTGTCATGTCCTGAATTGAATAGTGATCTTGTACATGCTATGCATATTCGTGTCAATGAAAGTTCGTACAAGTTCGAACATCAGCTAGATCAGATTAGTAACTCTTCTCTCCAGTATGTATTTACTTCTGTAACGACTTCTCTCCAGTGTGTATTTACAATCGTAACGGTTCCCATCCTGTGTGTTTTAATAGGTGTAACGGGTTTTCTCCAGTGTGTATTCAGTTGTTTATTCGGTTGTGTACACATACTGGAGAAAAATCATTCGTTAGACTTGTGCATAAATACTGGAGGGTGAGAAACCGTCCATTCCACTTACGCACATACCGGAAGCGTACCTTAAACGTGTGTATATATACCTGAGAGAAACTGTTCGTTACAGTTGTTAATACATACTGATAAGAAACCGTATGTTACATTGTTCATACATACTGACGAAATCGTTTCACTGTTCATACATACTGCAGGGAAACCGTTCGTTACACATGTGCATACATACTGACGAGAAGTGGTTCGTTACACTTGCAACTTCATACTGGTGAGAACCGTTTGTTACACATGTTCAAACAAAAACTGTAAAGAACTGTAAAGAAACCGTTCAGTACACATGTGCATACATACAGCAGAGAAACCGTTCGGTACAGTATGCATACATACCGGAGTGTAACCGTTACACAAATGAATATATACCGGTGAGAAACCGTTTTATTACACCTGTGCATACATACTGAGGAGAAATCGTTATACACTTGTGCATGCCTACCAACCTGTAGACAACCTGTTCTTACCATGTGTACATACATACTGACGATAAATCATTACACTGGTACATACATACTGACGAGATATCGTTACACTGTGAATGCATACTGGAGAGAAAGCATTCGTTAGACTTGTGCAAACGTATTGATGAGAAACCGTTATACTAAATACATACTGACGAGAAATCGTTACACTTGTGTATACATACTGACGAGAAACCGTTTCACTGTGAAGAAAGCGAATGTAACACATAGGCATACATACTGACGAGATACCACCATTCGTTACGCTTGTGCATACAAATACCAGAGAGAATCAGTTATCTACACGTGTGTATAAATACCGGAGAGAAACCGTTCGTTACATTTTTCATGCATACCAGAAACAAATCCGTTCGTTACACTTGTGCATACATACTGGAGAGAAACCGTTACACAATCGTTAAACTTATGTATATATACTGACGAGATACCGGTACAAATGTGAGTACCTGCTGGAGAGAAACCGTTCTACGTGTAAATACATATCGGAGAGAAACTGTTAAACTTCATAATACATACTGGACAGAAACCATAGTAATGAGAAATCGTTACATTTGTCAAAACATACTGACGAGAGAAACATACATACTGGAGAGAAACAATTCGTTAAACATTTGCATACATACTGGTGAGAAACGTTCGTTACACGTGTGCATAGATACTGGAGAGAAACCATGTCTACACCTGTGCATACATACTGGAGAGAAACGTGCATGCATGGAAGGATTCCAGAATAACTTGCCACATCTTCAAGGTCAAAAACAAAAGCAGTTACCTGACCTGCTTTTATTGGTGTGAATAACGATATAAATAAAGTAGAAAATAATTTTGAGAGCTCGTCTTATTGTTTCCCATGTTTTTTACACCCAAAAAGAGGCGTTCACTATACTTACCTCGCTCCCATACCATCCTAATACTAATTGTGCATGAGCAAGAACCCGACAGGCGAGACAGTCCGTGTTGGTGGCCTTTAGTGTGATACTGTATATCAATAGGATCTTTTAAAATATTGCAAAATTAACACGTGCTTAACTGAGTCATGGCCCTTGATTTGTTGAAAATAAACAATAACTTCATTCCGATTTTCAACATATTGTGTGTGTGTTTTTATATGAAAATATGCCAGACAAATTCAACAATGACCAACATTGAGTGCCTTACTGAGCTCATATCAAAACATACGAATGTCTGATTGTCTCCATGATAATGGATAATAGATCTGATTTTACCAACATTTACGTCTCACACCACAATTAATTTTCCATAGGGTCCCATTGTAATGTTTTGGTTCGTGGCATAGAGATAAAACAGATTTTGCAACATGTATTTATGCTTAAATTTTCCATTGATCCAATATCTGCAATTTAAAACACATTTAACAAATATTTACCAGATTAATTTTTTTTTAATTTCATGTTTGATTTGATTTTTTAATTTCATTTCACCTATCAAAATCTAGACAAAAATACAGTCCCGTGGTGATTAGACCCATGATGTGTAAAATGAGGGAGAATTAGCTAGATATCTTATATCAACAGGCATTTGTCTGTGATCTCTTCCTAAAATGCTGTAGATTTATTACCTGGTAAAGATAAATCAATCAATCCTGTAAAATGTAGAAAAGCGAACTTGTTTTATAAAAATGATCTTTAAGAAATGATTATTGAGAAAAATGCTGAAAATAATAAACTCAAACTAAGGGTCCCCCGTCAAAATTTTGATTTTCCAGGAAAAGTATCAGTCTCTCTCTTTAATTTTGACATTTTTTCAAAGTAGTCTGTCTTAATTGATATGTGTGTTTGTTTACAAGCCAAAAGCTGTAAAATAAAGCTAAAATTATGCTTATACCTGTATTGGTTTTGAAAATATAGTTAAATTGTAGTTAAACATGGTATCAAGTAATATTCCTGCAATATGAAGATAACTTGAAGTAACTATACATACACAGAGGGGATTCCTGAATAACCGTGATAACTGTGTCCTAACATGTCTGAAACGTTCACAGATACACAAACAATGCTTAGAGGTGATGGCTGTAAGATACCAGTTCTGCAGCTCTAAAGCGCAAGAGCTTAGAGATGAATGATGGAAATTCCCATTCTGAAGCTTTAAATTGCAAGGCATTAGAGAAGAATGATGAAAGATACCTGTTCTGCAGCTCTAAAGCGCAATGCCTTAGCATTAAAGGATGAAAGATACCCGTTCTGCAGCTCTAAAGCGCAATACCTTAGAGACGACGGATGAAAATGCCATGCTGCAGCTCTAAAGCGCAATGCCTTAATAATAACGAATATTCTGCAGCTCTTTCTTAACGTCTCACACCACAATTAATTTTCCATAGGGTCCCATTGTAATGTTTTTGTTCGTGGCATAGAGATAAAACAGATTTTGCAACATGTATTTATGCTTATATTTTTCATTGATCCAATATCTGCAATTTAAAACACATTTAACAAATACTTACAGATTGAACTTGTTTTAATTTCATGTTTGCGTGACACCTTTCAAAATTTAGACAAAAATACAATCCCGTGGTGATTAGACCCATGATGTGTAAAATGAGGCAGAATTAGATAGAAATCTTATATCAACATGCATTTGTCTGTGATCTCTTCCTAAAATGCTGTAGATTTATAACCTGGTAAAGATAAATCAATGAATCCTGTAAAATGTAGAAAAGCGAACTTGTTTTTTTTATCTACCTCCTTCATCTGTAGGGCACGAGTATTCAAGGGAGATAATAGTGGTGTGAGTCCTTAAGGTGGTATTTCTTTCTTATGATCACCTCAATAATAATAGAAAATGTTAACAAATCAATTACATGCTGAAAAGTGCTAAAATTTTGATTCTTTGTTTATTGGTTTTCAAATTATTCAAGTTTTAGCGACCTAAGGTATTGGTCGAAAACAGGCAGAGTACCTTTAATATTTTGAAAATCTACATTAGTGATAAGGATTTTGCACTTTCCTGGTCATTTGTGCTCAGCTATGTCTGAAACTTTCAAATATACATAAAAAGGCATCTCTACATCTACATATAGCATAAAAATGATCTTTAAGAAATGATTATTGAGAAAAAAGCTGAAAATAATAAACTCAAACAAAGGGTTACCCGTCAAAATTTAGATTTTCCAGGAAACTGTGTCCTAACATGTCTGAAACGTTCACAGATACACAAACAATGCTTAGAGTGAAGGCTGTAAGATACCAGTTCTGCAGCTCTAAAGCGCCAGGATGAATGATGGAAATTCCCATTCTGACGCTTTAAATTGCAAGGCATTAGAGATGAATTATGAAAGATACCTGTTCAGCAGCTCTAAACCGCAATGCCTTTGCATTAAAGGATGAAAGATACCCGTTCTGCAGCTCTAAAGCGCAATACCTTAGAGACGACGGATGAAAATGCCATGCTGCAGCTCTAAAGCGCAATACCTTAAGAATAACAAATAAAAGATACCCATTCTGCAGCTCTTTCTTAACGTCTCACACCACAATTAATTTTCCATAGGGTCCCATTGTAATGTTTTTGTTCGTGGCATAGAGATAAAACAGATTTTGCAACATGTATTTATGCTTAAATTCTTCATTGATCCAATATCTGCAATTTAAAACACATTTAACAAATACTTACTAGATTGAACTTGTTTTAATTTCATGTTTGCGTGACACCTATCAAAATTTAGACAAAAATACAATCCCGTGGTGATTAGACCCATTATGTGTAAAATGAGGCAGAATTAGCTAGAAATCTTATATCAACATGCATTTGTCTGTGATCTCTTCCTAAAATGCTGTAGATTTATAACCTGGTAAAGATAAATCAATGTATCCTGTAAAATGTAGAAAAGCGAAACTTTTTTTTTGATCTACCTCCTTCATCTGTAGGGCACGAGTATTTAAGGGAGATAATAGTGGTGTGAGTCCTTAAGGTGGTATTTCTTACTTATGATCACCTCAATAATAATAAAAATGTATACAAATAAATTACATGCTGAAAAGTGCTAAAATTTTGATTCTTTGTTTATTGGTTTTCAAATTATTAAAGTTTTATTGACCTAAGGTATTGGTCGATTTTCAGCCGAGTACCTTTAATATTTTGAAAAACTACAGTAGTGATAAGGATTTCGCATTTTCCTGGTCATTTGTGCTCAGCTATGTCTGAAACTTTCAAATATACATGAAAAGGCATCTCTACATCTAAATATAGCATAAAAATGATCTTTAAGAAATGATTATTGAGAAAAATGCTGAAAATAATAAACTCAAACTAAGGGTTAACCGTCAAAATTTTGATTTTCCAGGAAAAGTATCAATCTCTCGCTATAATTTTGACATTTTTTTAAAGTAGTCTGTCTTCATTGATATGTGTGTTTGTTTAACAAGCCAATAGCTGTAATATAAAGCTAAACTTATGCTTATACCTGTATTGGTTTTGAAAATATAGTTAATTTTTAGTTAAACATGGTATCAAGTAAAAGTTCAGCTTATTTCTGCAATATGAAGATAACTTGAAATAACTATACATACACAGAGGGGATTCCTGAATAACCGTGTTAACTGTGTCCTAACATGTCTGAAACGTTCACAGATACACAAACAATGCTTAGAGGTGAATGCTGTAAGATACCAGTTCTGCAGCTCTAAAGCGCAAGGGCTTAGAGATGAATGTTGGAAATTCCCATTCTGAAGCTTTAAATTGCAAGGCATTAGAGATGAATGATGAACGATACATGTTCTGCAGCTCTAAAGCGCAATGCCTTAGCATTAAAGGATGAAAGATACCCGTTCTGCAGCTCTAAAGCGCAATACCTTAGAGACGACGGATGAAAATGCCATGCTGCAGCTCTAAAGCGCAATGCCTTAAGAATAACGAATAAATTATGCCCATTCTGCAGCTCTTTCTTAACGTCTCACACCACAATTAATTTGCCATAGGGTCCCATTGTAATGTTTTTGTTCGTGGCATAGAGATAAAACAGATTTCGCAACATGTATTTATGCTTAAATTCTTCATTGATCCAATTTCTGCAATTTAAAAAACATTTAACAAATATTTACCAGATTGAGTCCTTTAGTTTGAAGGCTAATCACTATCAATCACATCTCGATAGGCTTTCACAATGAGCACAATTAACGAGTGACGTATTAAAAAGAAGTTTGACAAGTTCGACTTGGAGTTATTGCCCTTGATTATTGAACAAAGGCAAATTTCAGCTTGTGTAACAACTATTAACTGAAGTCAATTGGTTTTTTGATGGTTTTAGCTTGAAAATTTCGAAGTTTCCTTTCAGTTTCAAATATGGATTTCCGTTCTTTCAAAGTATTACAATTTCGTCCGTTTTGTTTACGTTAAATCGTTTCTTTACATTGTTGTATAATACTCGAGCATTTCACATTTGCGTCCGAATCAGGGTTGTTTATTATTTATTATAGATAAACGAATTATGTCATACCAATTTTGCAGAGGAATTCTCAATTAGTATGACACTAAGTATAAAATTAATGTATTTACCTGGTTTAGCCCAGAGAGACGTTGTTTCCTGTAACCGTCCATTACCATGAGCCATAACATTTCAGGAAACGTAGATGTGGCAAGTGATGAATCGTATAAGGGCGACCTGTTTGGTTAAACATATCTGTGCATTGAATTACATGTTAACTATTTCAAGACAGAATTTTGTTTTTAATTCTTACTAATACAACATGTGTCAAGTATCGACTTAATTCTGCTATAAAGTGTGATTAAAGAATAAACTTGAAAATATGTCCTTGGGACACAATCTTGACTCAAATGCCCAGATTCTGGGTTTTCGGTTACTTGAAAATGGAGTAACTATCGTGTTAACCATTAAAAATGTAATTATCATGATTATTGAAAATATGTTCTTGCACTGCGAGATGATTGTAAGAAGTCAACAATGTCAAAAATTAAAAAGTCAAACTCTAAAATGCTCTATTTTTTAATCTTCATCATGTTTATATGCATAGTTGATATTTTTACCATATCATCCGTATTTGTTAATAGTTTCACTTATATATTTTTACATTTAATGTTTAATACCTTACTATTTTATTTTTGCGAATTTTTCATATTTTTTCCTATTTGACATATTTATGTGTGGCCATGTGAAACAATATTCAGTCATTCAATTATTCATTCATTCATTCATGTTCTATCTTGGTTCAATTTAGTGGAGCGCTGGAAACAAGTTTTTACAAGTTTATCAAAATTCGTAAAGTCCAGATGCTTTCTAAAATTTCTTTATATGTACGAGTTTAGAATTTCATTTTCATCGTTTATATTTAAAATTTGAATGTGATCTTTTTCGTTTTCGGGGTTATCAGTTTATTAACTTCTTTAAGGTGTTTGCCAAATTCTTGACATATAGGTGCATTTTTGTTCTTCTTGTTTCTCAAGCTATTTAAATTCTTTATGGTTTTAGTTTGAAAATTGCGAAGTTTCCTTTCAGTTTCGAATATAGATGTCCGTTTTTCCTTGTTCATTATTAATTTAAAATATTAACTAGATTCTTTCAAATTATTACGAAGTTCGTACATTTTGTTTACGTTAAATCGTTTCTTTGCATTGTTACTCGAGCATTTCACATTTGCGTCCGAACCAGGGTTGTTTATTATTTATTATATATACACGAATCATGTCATACCAATTTTGCAGAGGAATCCTCAATTAGTATGACACTAAGTATAAAATTAATGTATTTACCTGGTTTAGCCCAGAGAGACGTTGTTTCCTGTAACCGTCCATTACCATGAGCCATAACATTTCAGCAAACATAGATGTGGCCAGTGATGAATCGTATAAGGGCGACCTGTTTGATTAAAAACATCTGTGCATTGAATTACATGTTAACTATTTCAAGACACAATTTTGTTTTTAATTCTTACTAATACAACATGTGTCAAGTATCGACTTAATTCTGCTATAAAGTGTGATTAAAGAATAAACTTGAAAATATGTCCTTGGGACACAATCTTGACACAAATGCCCAGATTCTGGGTTTTCGGTTTCTTGAAAATGGAGTAACTATCGTGTTTACCATTAAAAATGTAATTATTGAAAATATGTTCTTGCACTACGAGATGTGTGTATGAAGTCAACAATGTCAAAAGTTAAAAAGTCAAATTCTAAAACGCTCTATTTCTTAATCTTCATCATGTTCATATGCCTAGTATTTGTTAATATTTTCAATTATATATTTTTACATTAATGTTTAATACCTTACTATTTTATTTTTGCTAATTTTTCACCATTTTTTCCTATTTGACATATTTATGTGTGGACGTGTTAAACAATATGCAGTCATTCATTCGTTCATTCATGTTCTATCTTGGTTCAATTTAGTGAAATGTTGGAAACAATTTTTTACAAGTTTACAAGTTTATTATCAAAATTCCATTAGGCAAATAGCCCATGAGGATATACATTTTTACAGAACATATGACTGACAGTTAAAATATACAATATTCACAACTAACATATTGTACAAAATGAATGCACTATATCACTTGTTTGCTATGATACATTATATACAATCTACATATTTAATAATAGTTCCTTTTATTTGTGTGGAGAAGGCTTTTAACCACTGCAGTTTTAAACAGTATACAGATTAAATTTGCTAATTTATACATTAATTAATTCAATTATTTGCAAACAAACATTCATTTCGTTTATTAAAAGATTTGTTAACAAAAATAGCCACGTTTCTAATTTCTTTTTGACGCTCTAAGTAAACAAAATAAGTTTCTGCATATTTGGCCTATTCCAATAGTATTTTTTGATATATTGTTTTCTAAACTCCAAATATATAGGGCATTCTAACATAAAATAAAATTCGCCTTCTAGGATATTACACAATTTACATTTTCTCTCATTTACTAGAATTTAATTAAATCCAGTCTGTTTATACAAACCTAACAGACAGTGCCCATTATTGTTTATTCTACCGTTCTCCTCTCCTGCGAAAATCGTTTGAGTTCATCGTCAAATGTGTACTCACCGGGTAATAACTGCATATGTATACTGCTATCATCAATAACGTAATCGGCCAATCCAGCCGTTCGGCTTTTCATATCATCACATAAAACAAAATGTAAACCTTTTTCATATTTTACATTTACAGATGTAATAAAATGAATAATTCTATCAAAAATGTTCGTTTCAATCAACGCCTGTCTACTACTGTTCTCTGGAACGACATAACACAAGCACACCAATAAATCAGTTTCCAAAGACAATTTGTTACCATCAGTCTCATCAATGTTAATGCATATAATATCATCATAGCTAAGAAAAATAAGAATATCATCTGTCACAGATACACAATAATGCCACCTGAGTTTCGTTTACTCGATTTTTTATTTTCGGTTCTATTCAAAACAAAGTATTCAAAATTATCAACATATAGGTCCGAAAATGCATTTGTCCACGTTTCTGTAAATAAAACAAAATCATGATTTTCAAAAACAGTTTTTAATTGTGTTGGAACAAGTGGAGCATGACTGGTGAATGTGAATGCCAGTAATTGGCGTTATACAGTCATGTGACACAGTCATGTGACACATTATTTACTTAGTAATCATGTTCCTTACCTCTTATATAATTTACACCCGTGGCCGAGAGGGTAAAGATGCATCGATTGAAACCTTCTCGTCTGACACCACAGCGGGTTTGAATCCCACTGGAAGCTATTGTATGATAGCATGTAAGTGGCACGTATATTGTAGGATTGACACAGTGACTCTGTAATTGAACAGACAAATAACTATATAAATATTTAGTTTCAAGTTTAAACAAATACAAATGTGAAGTTTAAATCCTTCATATACATTTTAACCGTTTCGAGGGCAAGCAAGACTATAAGCGCAGTATGTGTCTATTCAGAAATAAATGCTCGCACGGGCGAAAGCAACACGTGCGCCTCTATGACTGATGTACCTATCAATGTTTCCCCGATCGGAGATTTTGTGGGGTGGGGTGGGGTCGGCCCTTTAAAAAAAACAATTTCTAAAATGTATTTTGTTGCAGACGACAATAAACATTCGCCAAAAGGCGAAAAAAAGGTCTTAAAATCATAAAAAGGTATACCGATACATTTGCTGTTGTTGCTGAAGCAGCGCATACAGCTACTGCTGTTGTTGCTGATGATGCAGCGTATACAGCTACTGGTGTTGTTGTTGCTTATTAGTGCAACTCATGTTCCAAAATGTGTTTTGTTGCAGACGACAATAAACAGTCGCCAATAGGCTCCTTTTATTAACGACACCGTCTTGCATCTTTATACAGACACGAGCCTTTCTTACATCAGATGCAAATCTGAAATATACTTAACAATTAGCAAATTTATTTAAACAATTATGAATTCCATGCACACAGGAATTATGATTTATAAATCACTTAACAATTTAACTCCGGATTACGTAACAAATTTAATAACCTTCTCTTCAAATTCAAATTATAACTTAAGATCTGTTGCTAGGCAGGATATAGCTCATTTTAAACCTAAAACAAATATTCTTAAACGTACTTTTGGATATTCAGGAATGGTAATAGGGAACATGATTCCCGTTGACATCAAAGCTTCACATTCTTTAATTACATTTAAGATTAAATACAGATCCTTTCTTTTAATGAAAGAATGAAACTCCATTGTATTTTGTAACCTTACATTACAAGTATAATAAGTGTGTCTGTCTGGTTGAAGTTATATAATGATGCATGTACGGTTTTATCTTTCACTATATGCATTTATTGTAACATTGTGTAGTTTTATAGATGGCCATATTGTAAACAAGACTTGTATTTTTTGGTAAATACTATGTCTCAATATGTTACCTTCTTGAAATAAAGTTATTATTATTATTATTATTATTATTATTATTATTATCTTCAAATGTTACTGCTGGTCATTAAAGCAGTATGGCAATATATTAGAAAGTTAAAAAGGGTCAAGAAAAGTGTCAACTAAGAAAATAATGAAAATATTTATTATTAATACAAATTTACAAATTGTTATATAACTACTAGTGGTGTTGTTGCTTGTGCAGCTAATACAGCTACTGGTGATGCTGTTGCTGATACATCGTATACAGATACTGTTGATGTTGTTAATGATGCAGCGTATACCGCTTCTGGTGTTGTTAGTTGCTGATGTAGCGTATACAACTATTATTGTTGTTGTTGTTGCTGCTGATGCAGCGTATACAGCTAATGTTGCTGTTGTTGCTGATGCAGCGTATTTAGCTACTGGTGTTGTTGTTGCTGATACAGCGTGTTCGGACACTGGTGTTGTTGTTGTTGCTGTTGCAGCGTATTCAGCTACTGTTGTTGCTGTTGTTGATGCAGCTTATACTGCTACTGTTGTTGTTGCCGTTGATGCAGCTGATACAGCTACTGTTGTTTTGTGGCTGATGGAGCTTACACAGCTACTGATGATGGAGCTTATACAGCTACTGATGATGCAGTTTGTACAGCTACTTTTGTTGGTGTTGCCTGTGCAGCTGAAACAGCTACTGATATTGTGGCTTATGCATTTTTACAGCTTCTGTTTGTGTTATTTTGAATATCTCGTGTGTTGAATTCAGATGCTATCGCCTGAAACTTAGAATAAAAATAAACATTTTAAAAGTAAAGCAAATTTCATAAATTATGTAAACAATGAAGATCTAATATAACCCGTCGACCTGTAAAACGTTATAACTTCTTAGATCCATCCACAAGAGATACATTCGTATCGAGGTAGCTCGTAGAGCAATAATTTAGAGGTGTTTAAAGTGTTTTTAATGATTAGCGCCTTAAAGAGCACTCTTTAGCCGCTAGTTAAGAGTTTCCGCGAAGACTGTTAGCTAACTAAAGGTGTGTCTTTCAGTACTGGTCTACAGCTTTCATCAAGTTCTGTCTGTGTGAGATGCCTATAAATGCTGTGTTGCATATTAAAAAGTAATATAATCGCCTAATGTTTAAACACACACCGCGGGAAATATTGCCTATCGTGGCTTTGACAAAAAATGATACAAAATATGAAACAAGCAAGGTTTTACGCAAGCGCAAAATAGCTGCCGAGAGACGACAGTTTAACATAATAATAAATAAAAAACGGATGTTAAAACACTATTGAAAACAAAATGTTGTCTACGACCGTTTTTCTTAACAGTCACATTCTTTCTGATGTTTATCATCAGTTCTTCCTACCAAACATTTTTGATCAATGTGGGCAACCTCGCTTCTATTTGTTCAGATACTTTGACATGTCTTACATATTGATTACAATTCACCCTTGTAACACGACGTGCTAAAAGTACACATCAGCATAGAAATACAACTGTTCACATGTAAGGGATACGTGTGAGTTAGCGTGTGCATTACAACACATACAAATTGTTCACTGCTACCATGTGAAATTATAAGACTGCGTTATCAAAGTAAAAAATGTAAAAGAAATGTTCATTGCTACCACCTTACCATTTGCAATAATGAAAATCATAATAATGAGAAAAAAATCATAATAATGAGACATAATAATTATCGCATGCTACTCTTCAGTAGACTCATCTACGAAAACGATATTTCAGCAAGTAAAACGGTAACCTTTGAACATTGCAAAAGTTTGTGTTTATACCATTCGAGTTTTTTAGACGAGTTCACTGGGAATTAAAGTTGTAATGCATGCTTATCGTCAACTAAGTGATTCACAATGTGTTAACCATAGACAAACACAAAACCCATATAAGGATACGGCAGCAGAATTAGATTACTATTAAAATGGGTGTAACCTATAATAAATAGTGTTACATATCCCGTGGTACGGATAACTGGAATCTTAAAACAAATATCAATGACGATGGTAGATGTGTGTCAGTAAGTAATGGATTTTACATAAAATGTCATCACAATGACTCAATACTGGTATCCCTTTCTTAACGCAAAAAAGAGAACACCATTTCTAAACAAATCAGTAGGGTAATATAAGCTGCCAGTTAAAATGGAAAAAAACAAATATTCTAGATATATAACGTAGAACGACATTTTGGAGCTAGCTACGTAACCGAAATGTTGGTGTCAAACCCAAGACAATTTCACCAAACTGTCCTTAAATGTATATCAGACCTTGATGTTAGATAAATATATGACATGGTATTAATACATATCATACTCCGAGGTTCAAATCTAGAACACGTATAATAGCTATTGCAATGTAAGGAAAATCGCATTTACAATACTCATCATGACAATTTGGAGAAACAGGGAAACAATATAGCTTCATGTTTGAGCAGAGGTTTTCTCATTATGCATACCACTAACGGGCATCATTAAATACTGTACATCATCGTCGTTTCTATTCATATCATGCTCCGGCAATAACGACAACAGAAGCCCCAGCTGATCTTTCTAAATTCAAAATCGGCGACAAAGTACAGTTGTTAAGTACGGCAGCTTGATAAAAACATAACTAATTATGCGAATCAGTGATGTTCTTGTATAGCGGAAATGGGGGTGATGGGGTCCATTTAAGCATCGACGTTATTACTTTTATATTTGCAACTCGTTCTTAAAGGCAAGTCTAGAATAGACATGTTACATAAGAATTTCTTCTTAATAGTCTATATCAGGTGTCTTGAAGCGCACGTAACGCGGACCTTATAACTATCCGATAGCGCGTATCTTCACCAGGCTAGCTTAAAGCAGACCTAAAGAGCTGTCTTCAAGTGTTCAGTTAGTGATTACTATTTTCATGATCACTATATTTTACGATTGATCTATATATGCATGTATCCTAGTTGGTGCAAAGATAATTGTAAAATAGAAAAAGGCTGCTGGATGTCTCTTTGAAGTTTCAACGACACTTTGTACACATTCTATATAAAGACTTTAACCAAACTTGGAAATATTTAATTTCAAAAGCAGTAATACAGAAAAAAAACTCAAAATTGAATTAATCTTTCTTTCTCGTGTTCATATGCTTGACGACAGTAAGAACAACTTCTCGGACTTTTAAAAGCATTGTAGTTAAATCTCTCCCGTAAGTCACAATGATATACATATGCAATGTTTCACAACAACACATGTGTTCTTTAACGACTTCCAACTGCAAAGAGCACAAATCAGTAGCGTTATTACTTACCGGTCATGTCCAATCTGTGTTGATTTAAAGTAAAATACCGCTTAAGCCAGTGGTATGGGCGTGAGAGGGGTTGCATCGTACATTACCCCTCATGAGCAGATTCAATAAAACCGAGTATACTGTTCTCTCTTGTTTATGTTTGTTGTTTCCATTATATCCCCTGTTCTGTATTTACTGACATTCACACTAGCGTTTGCGTAGTGCTGTATGGTGGCTGTAAAACGTCTCCCCGACTACAAATCGTTCCATGTATCGTTCTTCTGTATATCTCTAACGTCTTCGTGGCCGTAATGGTAAAAACGCTGCGTTTGAAACCTAATCGCGGTTTCGAATCCCACAAGGAGCTCGACTCGTTAAGTGAGAACGTGTTGATTCTTACGGATGCGGAAGGTATATAGTACTGGTTCTTCTCAGGGCAAGGTGGTCGGTATGAGGCAGACCACCACGAAAATTTGAAGTCATATATAGCCTAAAATGCGCTGTACTTTTATAAGAACTAGATGCGGATATGAATATCATTCAAAGGTAACATTGACTAGATAAATGTATGAACATATTAAACTGGACGTTGCATGTATACATATTCAAATATATAATAAGTTTTAATTAGACATCATACTTAAGTACAGTGTTCCTTCAATGCCGATATGCTAAGTACAGCGTGTATGCATCCGACACGGGTGTCTATGACTGCATGTATCACTGTCAGTCATGCCGATATTCTAACTACAGCGTGTATGTATCCGACACGGGTGTCTATGTCTGCATGTATCACTGTCAGTCATGCCGATATGCTAACTACAGCGTGTATGCATCCAATGTCTGCATTTATCACTGTCAGTGTAACATAGACGGCACAATTATAGTGTGAAAGGGACACGCGGCATCGCGTTAGTTTTTCTACGCATATGCATATTTGTAAATATTTATTAATAATAAATACTGCATTATATGCTTGCACGTTTTCATTTAAAGTAATGCTTGATTAATAGCCTAGGCGCTATTTTTTTTATTCAAGATTGATGTGTGTCTTAAACCTAAGGTAGTTCGAATAGCTGTTTGTGATCTCTAGTGTTGTTTAGTTAGCATTTACACTCTAATGTACCCACATTGTCACGTTTTGTATGACACGCTAAACATACAGATGAGACACACACAAGCACACACACGTTTGCGGTAGACTCTATTGGTTGCACGTTTGCACCCTGGAAAGTGCAGTACGTTGTTGTATATGTGGACGTGTTGAATGTGAGGGACGTTGTCTTAGGTGTCTAAGTATTGAAAGTGCGGGACGCTATCTTATGTGTCGGCGTATTTTAAGTGCGGGACGCTGTTGTAGAAGTTGGCGTGTAGAAAGTACGGAACGCTTAAATAATCATAAAGTAAGGGTATTGACACTAATATTAGACTTGTTACCAAATGTGTGAGGTGAACAGAGTGGTCAACCCATAAAATACAATATACAATAAACATGGTTCTTCTATAAATAGCTCTAACATGTTTGGAGTCGGCAGTGGTAGAACGTCCGTGTAATTGATGTCCTGGAACACACGTGAAGTCCTTGGAACTGAATCAGCGATAGTGTGAGGATAACGACCCGCTATAAGTAGATCCTTAACGTTACCGTACTTGGCCTCCGGAACCATTCTGCGCATTTCAATACTGTTTT
This sequence comes from Cyrtodaria siliqua, assembly GCA_037043455.1. NCBI lineage: Eukaryota > Metazoa > Mollusca > Bivalvia > Adapedonta > Hiatellidae > Cyrtodaria > Cyrtodaria siliqua. Next base: position 102,826 of record JAWPHD010006620.1, on the reverse strand, counting down.
ATACGCACTTATACTGAATCCAATGGTGAATATCGTCAAAGAACTATTTTTAGCTGTATCCTAACATCGGGCCACCCCACAGACAACTCCCTATCAAAAACTAACCTTTTGTTTGAGACGAAACATGTATTCTCATATAATCTGTTGTAATTCTAAAAATAATGGCACAGTTATATGTTATGAATTGTTATATTGTAGATAGCATCGTATCGGATTAGACTTAAACTATTCAACTGTCTAATAATTAACACTAACACAAAAAGGAAGTCTGCATAGTTTAAATAAACTATTAAACTGTCTATTAATTACCACTAGCACATATAGGAAGGCGGTAGATCTTAAATAAACTATTAAACTGTCTATTAATTACCACTAGCACATATATGAAGGCGGCAGATATTAAATAAACTATTAAACTGTCTAATAATTAACACTAACAAATACAGGAAGCCTGCTGATTTTATATAAACTGTAAACGGTCTAATAATTAACACTAAAAAATATAGGAAGGCGGCATATCTTAAATAAACTATTAAACTGTCTTTTAATTAACACGCATATAGGAAGGCTGAAGATCTTAAATAAACTATTAAACTGTCTAATAATTAACACTTACAAATATAGGAAGGCTGCGGATTTTAATGATTTGTTGTTTAACGGTTCATCTACACATTGGGAATGTTATTGTTTAGCGTGATTGTATATCCATAGATACCTGTTTGTATATCCATAGATACCTGTTTGTATATCCATAGATACTCGTTTGTATATCCATATATACCCGATTTATTCATTTGTCTGGTTTATACTGTTCAACAAGATGGCATATGTAACCGAAATATAAAGTGAAGATTTTGACGTAGAATTCTGGGGAAATTACTTTATCATGCATATAAACATGTCTGCTATTCGACATCAAACGGAAATGGGAGGGTTTGTGGTGAATATCTTCAAATAAATATTTTTAGCTGTACCCTAACACCGGGTCACCACACAAACAACTCCCTACCCACCACCAAAAACAATAGGAATGAAGGATTTATATCATGTATAGAGTAAAACAAAAGATTTTGATAGTGCCCTGCCGGCCCGCCCACACCCACCACAACCTCTCTTGATGATGGATCGGAGGAGTGTGAATTGATGTGTAAGAAATAAAATAAAAATACAGAAACATGTACATATACACAGGTAAGGTTGGGTAGAGTTCAGTAAGGGGAGAGGGGTGTTGGTTGAAGAGATCCCATGTCCCAATAGTGTAAATCTTTGAATACAAAGAGTAAAACATACGGCAACAAGAGATTAGATGTTTACCTTAGCCAACATTTTTTTGCTCTTGCATAGGCTGTTACGTTGGGATCTATGTGTGTCCAGGGAGCCCATGATTCATTAAAGCCTAAATTACTTATGCAGTCCCATCGATACAATGTTATAAGGAATCCCATTCCAACATTATGTTGAGCTAAGAGAAATAGACTTTATTAATACAAAAGACCAAATAGCCTATCAGTATATCAAAATACATCATATTTATAATTAAACAGTCAATGGTGTGCTGGCGTCAGTTTATCAGTATATTCAATATATTAATTATCGTCCAACTGTTTATATACTCAGTGGCAAAAGAAACTTGACACTTTGAAAATGTTACTTTACACCTATCCTCTTTATCAAGCGACAGTCTCTTAATGATTCGGTCTATTGAAAAACAAATGACAAGATGATATTGGCAATGGAATGATAAAATCGTTGGTACCAAACATGGTATATTCATTTTGGAATTTGTCAATTTAATTCTAAAAAAAATGTATACAATTAAATCTAAACAAAACTCAGTGTTCACTTTCTTTTGCAACTGAGTATACATATAATCGTCATAACATTATTGTTTCTTATAATCTTAAATGTATATAACCCTTACATCTAACGTAAAAAAGTAACAGATTTTTTACAGCAGGTAGATATTTCATTTGACGTATATGATAAATAAGCAACCAGGCAAACAAATATTATTATAAGAGGAGGAATTCTCTTATGTTATATAGTGTTTCTTTTCTTTTTTGAAAGCTTTTAAAAATAAAAATGGCGAGATTTCTAACAATGTTATCATTTTTTATTGCAACAATTCTATAAATTTAGGCATCTTTGGTATTTTCCCATACAACTTTTTAATATACACCTCTCTCAAATCCCGATAAAGTGGACATTCTAGTATATAATGTGTATATATATATATATATAGCGCACACCTTGATTTTCCTTTAAACTGGCCATTGCACATTTTAAGAGCTTTCAAACGTTGGGTTTCATGAAAGCCGATGGATTATAGGAACCAAAATTACTTACGCAGCCTTTAAGATACTACTATAAGAAAGCTCATGGCCAAATCTGCTTTAGCTAGGACACAAAATGTAAGAGATATAGACCTGTAAACACAACGAAAAACTGTAAACACGACAAACTCGATGTGGACTGGGACGCCGAGACTGACGCCGACATTGACGCCGACGCCGGAGTGAGAACATAAGCTGTCTTATTCTTCGAATACTAGTAATACATACGCCAGATCATATTATAAAATGTGTACATAATATAATAACCTACCCACAATAAATAAATGCAATGTTCCTTGAAAGACATCTTTAACAACGCATTTTTCCACCATTTCCCCCGAATACTTAGATAACAATGATAAAACACTGCAGTTTGCTCATGCGGCTGAATTAAATGGAATAGGGGAAAGAAACTTACCACATCTATTCATCCGTCCATTTCTGAATCAAACATCAAACTGACTTGTGCATTTTCTCGGCCTATACTTCATGTACCCCTAAGTTTAGACCCATTAAAAAGCAAAACGGCTGAATTAATCGCCTATGTCCGTAGATGGCTTATGCTCGTGCACGGTGGTGAGTGGATTTTTAACACAAAGACCCAATCAGTATAGTGACGTACATAAAGCCTTTGTTATTCTGCCAAGGGGCATTTACAATCAATTACATACTTTTTTATGACACATTTAACTTTAAACGCAAACCAGGTGCAGACCAAGAATGGCAATTCTGAGGGAACCTCGAATCCTGCCATTTCAGAAAAAACAGGCCGATAGCATTGTTTTGTTGTTGGACCCCAACCACACTCACCCACGGCAACCCAGCACAGCCCCAAGTCCCGTTTCTGAGATGTGAAAAATAAAACACAGTATAAATAGTGGTGTTGGAGGGTTGTGGGGAGCGGTGTAGGTTGGGGTACTTTGGGGGAGAGAAGGGGATGTCAATGATTTTTATGAGCGGACACCCTAATCCTGGATCCGTGTAATCAGTTGCACGTTTACGTGGTGTGGGTTGTGGTGGGGTTGGGGAGACGTCGCTATATGCTTGTCCTACTAGATCTAGTCCATATTGTCTTTTTTGTGCCATCCTTTTAGTAGGGGTAATCAAAACATATCGTCATATTTGACTACATTGAAGTTATTTCCCATAGTTCGTCTGCTTGTCAAAACATCAACAATGATTTCAATGGCTAAAGTAGGCGATATTGTACAAGTAGGTTCTTGCGGGGAAAGGGCAAGATTATTGATATTATCAGGCCCCTAGGGACATATAAAATGTATAAAGTCCACGTTATGACTTACTGGGGCCATTCATTAAAACGGCAGCCCTTCATGAATTGATTAAAGGGATGTCAGATGAAATTTGCCAGGATCTGTTCGATGCATATGACATGGGAACTAATGTAATCACTGACAATAACGTCGACACCACACTTAATACAGGTTTGTACAATAAGCTATACCAGTAACCAATTGTTTAGATTTATATACATGTAGGTCTATTGTACTGTAGATAATGAACACTTCCTTTAAAAGTAATGCACCTGGACAAATTGTCTAATTCCCATCTTATCGGTGTGGGTATGGCTTACTTTTTGAAAACTGCAAATGTAATGTTTGCTTCCCACGAAACTACGGAAGAGGGCGTAAACCGGACAGAGTCAATCCCCCAAAGAACGATTGGAATCTATGCGATTGCAAGAGTAGGGCATGTTCCTATATTCCAGTCGCTGGGGCTGTTCTAAATAACCTATAGCAAGTTTGTGGCGCTTCCAACGGATGAAATAACAGGGCATAAACATGTTCAGAGCGTTAACAACGACAGAAAAATGACTGACCAGAAGCAGAAAATATGAGTTGCGAAGGCTTTAGGCTTACATCCCATGGCAACCTGTATTAACGGCCCATTTCCAAGTACCAGGTCAACACAGGAATTGGCGATACATGTAAACAGCCAGTAGGCAATGTCTTCTTATAAATTTCGGTACCAAATAAAGAAATTAAACTAAAACAAATACCACAGTCTTTCTCCTCCTCACTTTCACTTTCAGCTGAACTCTGTTCATCCAAAAGATAATCTGGAATCTTGACTGGAATTGGCTCATGTTCAATCGGCAATGCTCTCGCCCTTAGCCGCTTTTGATCTTTGCATCTTCTTTGTGTTGAATTTTGGAATATCGTCTTCTGAATCTCCGAAACTCTCGTTGAGATGCATTTGTTGAACTCGGAGCTGCGTCTCATTATACATAATTGTATTGATATGATTTGAATAACTTTTCAATTTGATGTCATTTACTAAATAAATGGCCAATTCAATTTTATGTCGGTGTATCTCTTTTATTTATTCCATTGAATTATTATTATTCCATTGAAAGTGTATACTTTGAATTCACATCAAACAGAGCGCAACTCAGGAGTGAGTGTTAATAATGTAAGGTCAGCATAAACACATTTTCAACCAACTGGTTCAATGTTATTGCCGGTTTAAGGCAATGATGTCCGCTGTCTCCAATACTTTTTAACTTGTTAAGTAATGATTTATTAAGGATCACTAGGGAAAAGTTTAGAACTGGATGACGATGAAAAGGTGTGTACATATACTAGTGAAAAGTTCTAAGTACCCACCTAAGAAGATGTCAATAATATTCTCATTGTTTTGTGTATTTCACACTTGTTTACAGACAATGTTAAACTGCAAATTACGCGTGTTAATCGTCTGCTCTGATTGCATGAACATATTGTAAAGTTTTCAAGTCGATATGTTTTCTTAGAAATAAGTTATAACACTTATACAACTGCGTAAACGGCCAATTGCGAATTCAATTGGTCGGTTATTTGCAAAAGACGTATAACATAAACACTATATTATATATATATATTCGTTTCTTTTTTAATTTTATATTATGCTTGCCTCTCTTTAACAGAAGAATGAGGTTTACTAATAATGTAATATAAATAATATACAACTCTAAGTTTGATAAACACCAAACCTTTTCGTCTTTATGGAACCCAGATAAAGGATATTTATAGTTTCTTTTATATGTTTTAAGTATAGATATGATCAAATGATCAAATACAATCAACCGTCACGGTATTGTTCGTTTTGTACGACGCATAGGTTTGACACGATCCTTAATTTTCACGAAATTTCGGTGTGTTGTGCTTATGTACATGAAATCTTTATCTCATAAAAAATCGACGTTCTTTGATTGAATATGGCAAAGTTTTGTCTTATGCGACATCTTACTGAAGTAGAATTACAGAGAGCGGTTGGAATGGTTGAGTAGGGGGCTGTCCATCGCCATGTTGGGGGAAGCCCTTGATGTGCACCATACCGTCATTACTAGAGATTGTGCACGGTACCAGGAGTGTGGTGACCAATAAGGCGTCATGGAGGAGGGTGACAGCTACTGCTGTTTAAGACATGTTTCTATCACCCAAGCACGTCCACAACGTTTGCCACTGCCACCCAGTGTTCTTATTTCAACTCAGAACATTAGAACAAGGCTGCACGTGCAGACCATGGCCTGCGATCGAGGATACGAATCCCTCTTATTCCGGGGCATCTGAACATGTGTCGTAATGGGCAGTGGAACATGTTAGTTGGAGACATGCCGTCTGGTGACTAGTTTTATTTACATATGAGTCCAGATTTTGTTTGGACTTTACGGATCGGCGTGCTAGGGCTGGAGACGGCCTGGAGATTGCATGCAGCACAATTGCAGAGCACGATATGTATGGGGGTGGGTCCATTATGGTCTGGGACGACATCGGTTGAGACGGAAAAACATAACTGTGCGAACTACATAATAGCTTCATGATTAGTCATCGTTACAGAGACGAAAAAGTCTCTGCTCATGTAAGTACGGTGTCCTGTTAGGACCATCTTACCATCGCATCTTACCATCGACCATCGACCTAGACCTAGGTCGATGGTCGATGGTAAGATGCGATGGTCGATGGTAAGATGCGATGGTAAGATGTGATGGTCGATAGTAATATGCGTTGGTAAGATGCGATGCTCGATGGTAAGATGCGATGTTCGATGGTAAGTTGCGATGGACCATCGACCATCTTACCATCGACAATCGCATCTAACCCTAACATGACACCGTATGTAAGACCTTACGCCGGTGCAGCTGGGGATGAATTTATTCTGATGTATGACAACGCTCGTCCTCACCGTGCACGCATCGTACGTCAATACTTAGTTGACGAATGTATCACCGTGCACGCATCCTACGTCAATACGTGGATGACGAATGTATCACCGTGCAGGCATCCTACGTCAATATTTGGATGACGAATGTATCACCGTGCACGCATCCTACGTCAATACTTGGATGACGAATGTATCACCATGCACGCATCGTACGTCAATACTTGGATGACGAATGTCTCACCGTGCACGCATCGTACGTCAATATTTGGATGACGAATGTATCACCGTACACGTATCGTACGTCAATACTTGGATGACGAATGTCTCACCGTGCACGCATCGTACGTCAATACTTGGATGACGAATGTATAACCGTGCACGCATCGTACGTCAATACTTGGATGACGAATGTATCACCGTGCACGCATCCTACGTCAATACGTGGATGACGAATGTATCACCGTGCAGGCATCTTACGTCAATATTTGGATGACGAATGTATCACCGTGCACGCATCCTACGTCAATATTTGGATGACGAATGTATCACCGTGCAGGCATCCTACGTCAATATTTGGATGACGAATGTATCACCGTGCACGCATCCTACGTCAATACTTGGATGACGAATGTATCACCAAGCACGCATCCTACGTCAATACTTGGATGACGAATGTATCACCGTGCACGCATCGTACGTCAATACTTGGATGACGAATGTCTCACCGTACACGTATCGTACGTCCATACTTGGATGACGAATGTCTCACCGTGCACGCATCGTACGGCAAAACTTGGATGACGAATGTATAACCGTACACGTATCGTACGTCAATACTTGGATGACGAATGTCTCACCGTGCACGATGCGTACGTCAATACTTGGATGACGAATGTATCGAACGTATGAAGTGGCCTGCTCTCTCCCCCGTCTTAAAGCTCATAGAACATGTGTAGAAACATATTCAGGTTGCTTTGTCCGCCCGTTTAGTCAAACCACGCAGCTTACAAGAGCTTGTGAACATGCTGGTCCTTAAACGGAAGCACGGGGAATCGTTGTCAAGCAGTCATTGTTGCTCATTGGTCACATACCCGATACTAATGTCATAACTATAATGTTACCGCTCCTTTTCAACGTCACAATATCATCCTAAATACCGCGCGAAACTGTATATTGTAGGATGACATGGAAAAATTCACAATAAAACTCTTTTCTTATCATATAATATATATAATTATAGACTACTGTAAGTTTACTAAGCACCAATATTTTACGGTAGCTGGTTTTACCAACAGCATAAAACTCAACAATTAATTTTGTTTTACAATTAATGTATGTGTAATTCATTATTTCATTGTCAAATATTGATTATAAAATAGTTTCATTGTGTATTTTTCCTACATGCAAAACACAACTTGCACGAGACTTCCATGCGCGCTGTCTTACAGCTATTTCTTTAAACACTGGGTGCGTTCAGGGTGCTGCCATTGGTAACCACGTTGTTTAACTATGGGTTACGTTGGTTAACTATAGGTTACCAATGATCACCAACGGTAAACAATGGGTACCAACGTTACAATTGGCAACCAGTCATCTCTGAACGGATATCGGTAGTTTTTGATACCAATGGCAGCCCGAGGCTACCATTGGTCACCAATTTATTAGCAATGTGGCGAGGGAGGTCATACCAGCAATTGCTATGCCTTAAAACTGGACATTTGAGTTTGATTCTTTCATGTTTAGCAGACGATCTGTTGTGATGAATCATATTTGATCAATTTAAATTATAAAAGCAATATAAAAGTATTTGTCAAAAATACAATTTAGTCACGTTTTAGTCACGTTAAACACTTGAAAATATCATAATATTAATATAAACTTTAAAAACGTAATTATTCAATAGGGGACATATTTGGGATGGGAGTGGGTGTGCGGGGAATGGGGTGCGGTTTGACTATTTGAAAATACATAAGGGGGACGTTTTGACCAAAATGGGGACGTTTTGACCAGAGTACGTTTTGACTGACATCCTGTTCTTCTTATATGACAGAAACTGCTGCGGGTTCGAATCCCACTAGAAGCTCTACTTGTAAGTGAGGAAGTGTCGATTCTTACGGATGGCGGTAGGTGTACAGTACTGGTTCTACCCAAGAAAAGTGGGTGGTCTGCCTCCACCACAAAAAATTCGACCGTCAAATATAACCGTACACGTGTTGAAAATGACGTAAAACCACATACAATCAAACAGAAGCAAGAGTATGAGCCAAGAGTTCAACATTTCTATATATGTATACGAATTTACCATCTGTATACTCTCGATGACTTCAAAGATCATTTTAAACTGATACGAAATTCAGTCCAGAGACTTATATGGCGACTACAGAGAACTTAATTCACTCGATATAAACTGTTTACTGATACAATTTTCTTTACTTATTTGATGTTCGCGTTATGATATAGTTGCAAAATAAAAGCGTACTGTTTCTTTGTGTGTGATTTTCATATAATGGCCCGAAGGAACGTATGCAATAGGTATAAAGTTTGGGGAGCCGTTGTATTTATTACTCATCAACACATTATAGATTGTTTAGAGCCGCCCCAGAAACGAGGGAGGAATACATCGGAATCCGGGAACCAATCCTACTCTTATTAATAAATATATAGGTTCCTATGGTCTTGCTCGGAACATTCACGGAGTTTTACACGGGACCGCCCGATTTACGTCCCCATCCGACAGACGAGGACAACAGAAACTGTTTTGCCCAACAGTACAACGACGAATCTCAGTGGCAGAGTCCTTCGAGCTTTCCACTGGGCCACTCCAGTTACTCTGGATCAATAAATCGATGAGTTAAGTAATGAGTTAATGATAATGCTTGATCAATAATTCAAGAATGCCGTGTTTTCATTGAATACGAGGTTGGTGGTGGTGAGGGGAGTGTTTGGTGACTAGAAAAACAAAAGAAGGTACAACTGAAATCGTTTTTTATCGACTACCTTAAGATAACAACACACTCTTCTTTCACACATGCTTTTTCTAAATTATGTAAGCAAACGATAGATTGGAAATTTATCTTTTTTATTTAATGTACGTCCAAAAACAAATTATATCAAAATTACTTTTGAGGGTGAATGAGTTTCGTGTCATATTTTATTTTAAACACACATACTGATGATGTTTCTATTTCTGTTTCTTTTAAACATGTATAATTACATAATAGTACCGATTAATGAAGAGAAATAAGGGGCCATGATGCATTTACACTTCTTTTCTTCTTTTTAAAGCTGTATGATTTCCCCTTTTCAGTATTTCTTACTTCATACGCACCTTTAAAAAGCTTGACATAATTTGACAATCTGGTTTATCCATCTGAACATTAAAAATATATATTCACGAATATGTTTAGCAATTTGATTAGTTTGTATCTAAACGAGTGTATATAACCGCAATTTCTTATTCTGATTTTACAAAAACAAAAAAAGTATTTGTATGTGTCTTTCAGTGTGTGCCTGTGCATGTGCGTGCGCACAAGTCTGCGTGCTCGACCAAGTGGATGCTAACGTAAGTGTGCGATAATTAAAAATAATATCTTGTCGCAAACCATCCCATTGAACCAGGGCCCTTTATTCAATTTTCATCCCAGATTGAACTAATGTTGTAATGGAATGTTGGTAAAATGAACGTTTGCTATTTTTGCATTAAACAACGGCCCGAGAAATGCCAAATATTAGCATTAAACAACGTAGCATTAAACGACGGACCGAGAAATGCCAAATATTAGCATTAAACAACGGACCGAGACATGCCAAATATTAGCATTAAACAACGGCCCGAGAAATGCCAAATATTAGCATTAAACAACGTAGCATTAACCAGCGGACCTAGAAATGCCAAATATTAGCATTAAACAACGGACCGAGAAATGCCAAATATTAGCATTAAACAACGGACCGACAAATGCCAAATATTAGCGTTTTCTTCACGTCATCAATAGAATGCTATTTTGCTTGACATTAAAGGGGCACACGGCAATTTTGATTTGTTTTTTAAAATTCACGGTGCCCATTTATTTTTCCTACATAACTTAAATGTGTTCACTCATTAATATGAATTATTAGAAGCAATTTGTGTTTATATATTACTAACTGTATATAATATTTCACCAATACTATATTTAAAACATTGGTAAAATAACGAATACAACTGAAATCTCAAAATTGTATTTAATTTTATGCAAGCCGTTTAAAAGTAAAAATGATACAGGAGAAATATATGGAGGTGCTAATTTCAATGCTTGATATAAAACTCAGCATTGCCATGATTGTGTCCCTTTAAGTTCGTACATCTTATATGTGACTGGGAGATTTTCTGGCATTAAAATATCAGTTCTTCCCGTTGCGGCTATGACATTGGAAGCCATTTTGAAAGTGTGTTCAAACGAGGCCACCGATGCTACCTCAGGTGTAGAGTTACGGGAAGATTGGTTACCAACGCCTTGCCAATTGGCGAACCAACGTCTACAGACGGTGACCGATGGCTACCGAAAGTATGCGATGGTAACCGATAGTTACCACGGGTAACCGATGGTTACCACAAGTGCTTTCGGTAAACGATGGTAGAACCCTGAACACACCGTGACTTTGTGTAATAATCTGACAGGTGATTCCATGATATACAGGTACGAAATTAACACTTTTAAATTTGCTTTAAGCTTCACTGTTAATGTGTTTCATACTAAGTTAGTTAAATAATTATCAAATAGAAAAGTAACATAATTCAACATGCGCCTTATTTTATTTAGAGGCACCCCCAACCCCACCCACCCCAAACACACACACACACACACACACACACACACACACCACGTAGGATAGAGGTTATATCGTTGCTTTCATGTAAATATACTATAGATAGAACAATCGGCTATATTGCATTGCAAAACGATCGACATTCAATATCGAGCTGGGTTTTCAATGTCAAGCGATATTCGGTTAAACTTATAAGAAGGCATACTGAATACAGAGCTGGGTTTGAATTTCGAGCTGACTCTGAAATCGATATTCGTTGTAAACGTACACCAAGGCATTATGAATGCAGAGCTGGGTTTGAATACAGAGATGGCTCTGAGATCGATATTCGTTATAAACAAACACAAAGTCATTTTGAATGCAGAGCTGCGTTTGAACTTCGAACTGGCTCTGAGATCGATATTCGTTATAAACATACACTAAGGCATTATGAATGCAGAGTTGGGTTTGAATTTCGAACTGGCTCTGAGATCGATATTCGTTTTAAACTTACACCGAGTCATTCTGAATGCACAGCTGTGTTTGAATACTGAGCTGGCTCTGAGATCGGTATTCGTTTTAAACATACACAAAATCATTTTGAATGCAGAGCTGGGTTTGAATTTCGAGCTGGCTCTGAGATCGATATTCGTTTTAAACGTATAACAAGCCATTTTGAATATCGAGCTGGGTTTGAATTTCGAGCTGGCTCTGAGATCGATATTCGTTTTAAACGTATAACAAGCCATTTTGAATATCGAGCTGGGTTTGAATTTCGAGCTGGCTCTGAGATCGATATTCGTTTTAAACGTATAACAAGGCATTTCGAATACAGAGCTTGGTTTGAATTTCGAGCTGGCTCTGAGATCTATATTCGTTTTAAACATACAAAAAGTCATTTTGAAGGCAGAGCTGGGTTTGAATTTCGAGCTGGCTCTGAAATCGATATTTGTTTTAAACGTGAACCAAGTCATTTTGAATATCGAGCTGGGTTTGAATTCTAAGCTGGCTCTGAGATCGACATTCGATTTAAACATACACAAAGTAATTTTGAATGCAGAGCTGGGTTTGAATTTCGAGCTGGCTCTGAGATCGATATTCGATTTAAACTTGAACCAAGTCATTTTGAATGCAGAGCTGTGTTTGAATACTGAGCTGGCTCTGAGATCAATATTCGTTTTAAACATACACAAAGTCATTTTGAATGCAGCGCTGGGTTTGAATTTCGAGCTGGCTCTGAGATCGATATTCGTTTTAAACGTATAACAAGCCATTTTGAATATCGAGCTGGGTTTGAATTTCGAGCTGGCTCTGAGATCGATATTCGTTTTAAACGTATAACAAGCCATTTTGAATATCGAGCTGGGTTTGAATTTCGAGCTGGCTCTGAGATCGATGTTCGTTTTAAACGTATAACAAGATATTTCGAATACAGAGCTTGGTTTGAATTTCGAGCTGGCTCTGAGATCTATATTCGTTTTAAACATACAAAAAGTCATTTTGAAGGCAGAGCTGGGTTTGAATTTCGAGCTGGCTCTGAGATCGATATTTGTTTTAAACGTGAACCAAGTCATTTTGAATATCGAGCTGGGTTTGAATTCTGAGCTGGCTCTGAGATCGACATTCGATTTAAACATACACAAAGTAATTTTGAATGCAGAGCTGGGTTTGAATTTCGAGCTGGCTCTGAGATCGATATTCGATTTAAACTTGAACCAAGTCATTTTGAATGCAGAGCTGTGTTTGAATACTGAGCTGGCTCTGATATCAATATTCGTTTTAAACATACACAAAGTCATTTTGAATGCAGCGCTGGGTTTGAATTTCGAGCTGACTCTGAGATCGATATTCGTTTTAAACGTGAACCAAGTCATTTTGAATATCGAGCTGGGTTTGAATTTCGAGCTGGCTCTGAGATCGGTATTCGTTTTAAACGTAGAACAAGCCATTTTTAATATCGAGCTAGGTTTGAATTTCGAGCTGGCTCTGAGATCGATATTCGTTTCAAACGTATAACAAGGCATTTTGAATACAGAGCTGGGTTTGAATTTCGAGCTGGCACTGAGATCGATATTCGTTTTAAACATACACAAAGTCATTTTGAATATCGAGCTGGATTTGAATTTCGAGCTGGCTCTGAAATCGATATTCGTTACAAACATACAAGTCATTTAGATTGCAGAGCTGGGTTTGAATACAGAGCTGGCTCTGAGATCGATATTCGTTTTAAACATACACCAAGTCATTTTGAATGCAGAGCTGGGTTTGAATACAGAGAAGGCTCTGAGATCGATATTCGGTTAAACCTATAAGAAGGCATACTGAATACAGAGCTGGGTTTGAATTACGAGCTGGCTCTGAGATCGATATGTGTTGTAAACGTACATCAAGGCATTATGAATGCAGAGCTGGGTTTGAATACAGAGATGGCTCCGAGATCGATATTCGTTATAAACATACACAAAGTCATTTTGAATGCAGAGCTGGGTAAGAATTTTGACCTGGCTCTGAGATCGATATTCGTTATAAACATACACTAAGGCATTATGAATGCAGAGTTGGGTTTCAATGCAGAGCTGGCTCTGAGATCGATATTCGTTATAAACATACACTAAGGCATTACGAATGCAGATTGGGTTTCAATGCAGAGCTAGCTCTGAGATCGATATTCGTTTTAAACATACACAAAGTCATTTTAAATGCTGAGCTGGGTTTGAATTTCGAGCTGGCTCTGAGATCGGTATTCGTTTTAAACGTATAACAAGCCATTTTCAATATTGAGCTGGTTTGAATTTCGAGCTGGCTCTGAGATCGATATTCGCTTTAAACGTGAACCAAGTCATTTTGAATATCGAGCTGGATTTGAATTTCGAGCTGGCTTTGAGATCGCTATTCGTTTTAAACGTATAACAAGCCATTTTGAATATCGGGCTAGGTTTGAATTTTGAGCTGGCTCTGAGATCGATATTCGTTTCAAAAGTATAACAAGGCATTTTGAATACAGAGCTGGGTTTGAAATTCGAGATGGCACTGAGATCGATATTCGTTTTAAACATACACAAAGTCATTTTGAATATCGAGCTGGATTTGAATTTCGAGCTGGCTCTGAAATCAATATTCGTTACAAACATACAAGTCATTTTGAATGCAGAGCTGCGTTTGAATACGGAGCTAGCTCTGAGATCGATATTTGTTTTAAACTTAAACCAAGTTATTTTGAATGCTGAGCTGGGTTTGAATTTCGAGCTGGCTCTGAGATCGGTATTCGTTTTAAACGTATAACAAGCCATTTTGAATATCGAGCTGGGTTTGAATTTCGGTCTGGCTCTGAGATCGATATTCGTTTGGAACATGCACAAAGACATTTTGAATGCAGAGCTGGGTTTGAATTTCGAGCTGGCTCTGAGATCGGTATTCATTTTAAACATACAACAACGCAATTTGAATATCGAGCTAGGTTTGAATTTCGAGCCAGCTCTAAGATCGATATTCGTTTAAAACATACACCAAGCCATTTTGAATATCGAGCTGGATTTGAATTTCGACCTGGCTCTGAAATCGATATTCGTTACAAACATACCTGGGTTTGGTATTAGTTTTAAACGTGAACCAAGTCATTTTGAATATCGAGCTGGGTTTGAATTTCGAGCTGGCTCTGAGATCGATATTCGTTTAAAACGTATAACAAGGCATTGTGAATACAGAGCTGGGTTTAAATTTCGAACTGGCTCTGAGATAGATATTCGTTTTAAACATACACAAAGTCATTTTGAATGCAGCGCTAGGTTTGAATTTAGAGCTGGCTCTGAGATCGATATTCGTTTTAAACGTGAACCAAGTCATTTTGAATATCGAGCTGGGTTTAAATTTCGAGCTGGCTGTGAGATCGGTATTCGTTTTAAACGTATAACAAGCCATTTTGAATTTCAAGCTGGGTTTGAATTTCGAGCCGGTTCTGAGATTGATATTCGTTTTAAACGTATAGCAATGCATTTTGAATGCAGAGCTGGGTTTGAATTTCGAGCTGACTGTGAGATCGGTATTCGTTTTAAACGTATAACAAGCCATTTTGAATTTCAAGCTGGGTTTGCATTTCGAGCCGGTTCTGAGATTGATATTCGTTTTAAACGTATAGCAATGCATTTTGAATGCAAAGCTAGGTTTGAATTTCGAGCTGGCTCTGAGATCGATATTCGTTATAAACATACACTAAGGCATTATGAATGCAGAGTTGGGTTTCAATGCAGAGCTGACTCTGAGATCGATATTCGTTTTAAACATACACAAAGTCATTTTGAATGCAGAGCTGGGTTTGAATTTCGACCTGGCTCTGAGATCGGTATTCATTTTAAACATACAACAACGCATTTTGAATATCGAGCTAGGTTTGAATTTCGAGCCGGCTCTGAGATCGATATTCGTTTAAGACATACACCAGGCCATTTTGAATATCGAGCTGGATTTGAATTTTGAGCTGGCGTTTCAAGTGTGGGAAGGGGAAGGTGGGGGGAAGGTGGGGGGAAGGCGCGGTGAGGTTGATGGTGGGTGGGGGGTAGGGGGCGCAACATGGCTATATGTGTAAGAAATGACCATAAATAACTCTGAAATGTAAAGAAAACTATTTAAAAATGTGTTTCGAATGTGTGGGGGAGGCGGGGTGAAGGCGGGGGGTGGGATGTGGGGGTGTAAACATAGCTATATGTGTAAGAATTGACCAAAACAACACAAAAATATGTAAAAGAAAAATTAAAAAAGGCGTGTGGGGAGCGGGGTAGTGAGGGAGAGTGGCGTGGAGGAGGGAGCCCATGCCCCAATATGGGTGATGTATGGATATGTTGTGAGTTCTTAAATGGTATTAAACGGATACATCATTCTTTATACAAACTACTTTTCAATTGTTCAAGATATTGCGCATTGGGTACATGTGATGCACTTTATAATTGTTACTGATGTTATGAAACGGTAAATAAGCCGAGTAAACATCATGCGGATGAGATTACTTCTAGGATTGACAATGCAAGTATACAGGAACACGGAGATGTTGTTGAAGTGTTATGTAGTGTCGTGCAGTGGTGTAGATAAGAGATATGATCAGCATTGTCATTACATCCCAGCGATTTGGGGTATAATTATCGCATCCTATTCATAATTGACAGTAATTCATTAAGCACAACAATATTCGTCATACAATTATTAATTAATCATTGTTTCATAGTTTGTATATTTAACTCTTATTGAAATCGTTAAATGTTGTATTTTCCCCCGACTAAACCAACCACGATCGACCATCCTGTAACACTATGTTTAATAATAATAATAATAATTATTATTATTATTATCATAATTACAATCATACTTAAAGCTTTTTATAGAGAAGTATACATAATTAGTTGCAAATTAGTCTTACATGGGGCCCTCTATTATGTGGTTGTGTGAACTTGGCTATAAGATCGAAGATCGTAGGTCGACATTAAATATCGAGCTGGGTTTTCAATGTCGACCTAGCTCTAAGATCGATATTCGTTTTAAATGTACACCAAGGCATTATGAATGCAGAGCTGGGTTTGAATTTCGAGCTGGCTCTGAGATCGATATTAGTTTTAAACGTATAACAAGGCATTCTTAATACAGAGCTGGGTTTGAATTTCGAGCTGGCTCTGAGATCGATATTCGTTTCAAACGTATAACAAGGCATTTTGAATTTCGAGCTGGCTCAGAGATCGACATTCCTTTTAAACAACATACAACAACGAATTTTGAATATCGAGCTGGGTTTGAATTTCGAGCTGGCTCTGAGATCGATATTCGTTTTAAACATACACCAGGCCATTTTGAATATCAAGCTGGGTTTGAATTTCGAGCTCGCCCTGAGATCGATATTCGTTTTAAACATACACCAGGCCATTTTGAATATCAAGCTGGGTTTGAATTTCGAGCTACTTCTGAGATCGATATTGGTTTTAAAAATACACCAAGCCATTTTGAATATCGAGCTTGATTTGAATTTCAAGCTGGCCCTGAGATCGATATCCGTTTTAAACGTACATCAAGTCATTTTGAATATCGAGCTGGGTTTGAATTTCGAGCTCGCCCTGAGATCGATATTCGTTTTAAACGCATAACTAGGCATTTTGAATGCAGAGCTGGGTTTGAATTTCGAGCTGGCATTGAGATCGATATTAGTTTTAAACGCATAACAAGGCATTTTGAGTACAGAGCTTGGTTTGAATTTTTAGGCCCAACAGGGAAACATATAGTAATCTCACTGTCCATGCGTCCGTCCGTGCACACAAATGATCATCACAATGAGAAGATGTGTCACGCGCAAGAATCATGATCGTATATCAAAGTGCAAGGTCACACTTGGAGGCCAAAGTTAAAATAAATCATGAAAAAAAACATTTCTCAGCCATTACTTCGAAACTACTGAAGGGAATCGCGTCAAACTTCACACAAATATTCATCACATTGAGAAGGTGTGTCGCGTGCAAGAATCATGTCATTGCCTAAAAGGTCATGGTCACAGTTGGAGGTCAAAGGTAAAAAATATCGTCAAATATCAATGTCTCAGCTATTACTTGGAAAGTACTGAAGGGAGTTGCGTCAAACTTCACACAAATGTTCATCACATTGATACGGTGTGTCGCGCGTAAGAATCATGTCTGTGTATCAAAGGTCGAGATCACATTTGGAATTCAAAGGTTAAACAATCGTGAAAAAAAATCATGTCTCAGCCATTACTTAGACAAAACTGAAGTGAGTTGTGTCAAACTTCATACAAATGTTCATTATAATGAAAAGGTGTGTTGCGTGCAATAATCATGTCAGTGCCTCAAAAGTCAAGGTCACATTTGTAGGTCAAAGGTAAAAAAATCGTAAAAAAGATAATGTCTTGGCCATTACTTGAAAACTCCTGAAGAGAAAGTGGTAGTCAATGGTCATTTTCTTCATGTCAGCCATTAGTCCAAAACTACTGAAGGAAATTAATGCGTTAAACATCATACGTATGGTCATCACAATGAGAAGGTGTCTTATGCAAGAAGGTCAAGGTCACAGGCAAATGGTGCAGTGGGGGCATCCGTGTCCCATGGACACATTTCTTGTTTATAGTTTAATTTCTTTTTTGTTCTGCCTGAAGAGTGTCAATTACATGCTTAACATACATGTTTGTATTGTGTAAGGTTGTGCAGAAATAAAAATCATTTTCCTGATTTTTGCATAGACTAATTCATAGTCTACTGTATATATTTTGCAAAGCCTTCTGTTTGCTGCATGGATTTTTATTTTACCATTTTCCCTGTTTTCCTGACTCAGACCCGAGTCCATGGCCACCCTGTTCTGTTCACAGACTATTTAATTTGCTCATTTTATCTAGTGAGTTGTAGACTACAGTGCGGAATTAGTTCACTCTTCAATGGAGTTAAACTTCTCTTTAAATACTTGAAGAGAAAATTATTTCAGTTTATATTTATTTGGCGTTCCATACAGTAGTGGATAGGATCATTTTCCCTTCCCGGAAAGTCAGTTATCTCCCTTGTTCAAATTCGAGATATTCCGAGTGAACTGGTTCCGGGTAGTAAAATGGAACACGCCGAGAAGGAAAATTATCTGACAAATAGTGAAATCGATGAGTCAAGCTGCATCATATTAAAGAATTATCTGCGGAGACACCTACCAGTTTGTTACGGGAAACAAATCAGTGCTTGTAGCAAGAGCAAAGGGTGTGTCTACATTAAATTTGCCTGATGTAAAAAGTTGAAATTGAGCGAACAAGATTTTTTGTAATCCTAGCCTTCTCTGACCCTAAAAGCCTTTTTTAATTATTTTTTTTTTTTACAGCTTTATAGCCAGATGAAATATCAAAAATCGTAAAAAGGGCTGGTAAGGTCAGAGAAGGCTCGGATTAGATTTTTTGCAGAAACGGAAAACTTCAAAACTGGTGACTCCTCTTGGTGAACGCTTGCCGGAGCCAGGGTCTTTAAAATCGTGGAGTAGTGATTTATGTCAATGCCCAGACTTTGTAGATTCAGATTCTTTGTTCGTTCAAAAGTGTATTTGGAAGACGGACATGTACATTCTTAGCCTAATAAATTGGCTCCTATGCAGTTTTTTTTTTATTCTGACGTTCTATGTAACTGCATATACTCGCCAATACGTAAATTTCAAAAGAGCATTAAACGTGTATTTTAACACATTAGTACATTCTGTGCAGTATCACCACATTAGTGAAGAATCGCAACATTGTTTTGTTAAGTGCAAAGTGATCCCCTCCCTACCTTCAGCCAGTCAAAAGAAAAATCCTGATATGATGTGAGGCTTTGTCTATCAAAAGTAACCGGACAGGTCCATTCCGCAGAGTGTGATTGCACCATAGGGCTAGTTATTGTAGATCTCAGTGTTTAGCTCTCTTTTTCCTTTCTACTGATTCTGCACACTATCAATTTTGATTATCACGACAACCTCGTTTCCGAGGAAGGGTCTACGGGCTTCTTGTATCACTGATTAACACAGAAGTTCATCTTCAATGTGCTCAGCCTCTGGGTATTGCTCTCCCAGCAAACAGGACCGACGGCTTAACATCCGCTCAAAAGGATGGCATACTTTCACAGTACCTTACCAGAGTAAGATACTGCGGGAGTGTGTTTGAAAACCACCACCGGGAATCAAACCGAATCGAATCTTATATTGAAGAATATCTTACCTCCTACTAATTTCTAGCCTGTTCATTGGATAAAAGCATCATGTAAATGCCGTGTATAAACCAATCACAGCAACTTTTCTATACCTCGCTGACATGTGTTGCAATGTTAGGTGACGGCACAAATAAATGGGGCATTTTATGGTTGCAATTTGAGACATTGGCCAATGTAGTTTTTAAAAATGTCAGTAAATTCTAGAATTTACTGACATTTGACACGTATTCATAATTTTGCATTGCAGAGATGTTGAGATTTTGTTTTATTTTCAGTAGGTGATAACATGTGTGTTACTCGGTTTTTATCCTTAGGTTCTATAGTAAAATAAAAATCTTTGGCAGAGTAAATAGACGATAATTTTCAAGATTTTGATTTTAAAAGATACATATATTAAATCAGTTTGCATGAAATCTGCAGGGTTTTAAACAAATCACACTGCATATACCTTAATTTTAGCAGTAAACTTGGTTGAATTGAATTGAATTGGGGTTTTAAGGCGCACCAACACATGAAAAGGTTATATGGCGCCTAAAAGGCATGAACATGCCAGGCTCATCTTCCATGTACATAGAGATAAAATATGGAAAATGGGTCTAGAACCTTCTCACCCTGAACTGCAGAGTTGCTGCAATTTCTATCGTAGAAACTCCATTTACGCTGGAGCCACGTTATTGTTTTTCTGCCACTGCTCTTTTGATGTGAGCGAGATAGCACCTGAAACAATGCAGGGATCATGATGAAGACCTTTAATGAACATGAACAAAAAATGATAAAATGAACATGAATTTGGGGGGATTCTACCCCTCTGCCTATCCATCCAAAGGGATCTGCAGTGGCCCTATTCTTTGCCCCGTGACCAAACGGGGCCCCCGAGAACCTTCAACCAGGGGCTAAACTTGGTTGAACATCAAGGATAAAGACAGAGTTTAAACTCTATCACCTAGGTTGAACATCAAGGATAAAGACCGAGTTTATCACCTACCAGAATGTATTAGTATGTCTTATTTCTGGTCACTGATTGGTAAGTTTATTTTGATGATGCCAGGGCCGTCGATCTGCCGATTTTCCCACTTCCAAAAAGTATGTTTCCCCCCCCCCCCCCCCCCCCCCCCCCCCCCCCCCCCCCCCCCCCCCCCATTTTAGACTCAAATTCCCCCCTGAAAAATAAACAACAAAACAACCTGGTACGAAAAATAGTGAGTACAAACTGTATTTAATACAAATAAAACATGTAGCTATTTAAACAATCATTATAATCAAAATTATGGCCCAAAATAATTCCCCCTTTCCGGTAAAAGCACGCTAATATCCCCCCACCCAAGGGTATGGGTCGCAGTCCCTCAAAACAGATCGACGGCCCTGGATGCTCTATCAAAATTATGAATATATCCCATATTTGGTAGACCTCTTAAAAACTTACTTATAATATAATCTCCAAAATGCAATTTTAAAGTTTTAATATCTTTCTTAGGCCAAATAAAACAGTATGTGTGTTTCAGTGTTTCAGGTTACATAGAAACAAAAAACAGGGTGCATGTACAATGTAGGTAGGGAGGTAATTTATTTTATTTTCCAAATTAATTTTACACAGGCTGTGTAGAACAGGAATCTCAATCTTTACGGTGCTTATTCAAATTAGGCAAAACATGTATTAATATTGTTCAAAAACTTAGGGTAGGTAGGGTAACCTGAAGCACAGGTGTTTTTATTTTGGCCTTGTCATATTGATATTTTTTAGATTGATTAAATGTAATTATGTGTATCTAAGTGATATTTTGTATTTACACCTCATATAAAAATTAAATGTTATTTAATGAAACTGTGTATTGTGATCAGGGCCCTCATTTGGTCATTTCTGCCGCCGTTATTCGGCCGTCCCCCACCTGAAAAGTATCTTTTTTTCCCCTAAAAAAATTGATATTTTTCCCCCTCAGAAATTCGTAAAAAAAAAATCCGATTTTCAAGACGATATGCTCACGATGTCGTGTTTACCGGTTTGAAAAAGACGTTTTGATTATTATTAGACTGGTTTTAGACTGTTTATCGTGCACAGGACGTGTGGATCTCCGATGAAAACATGCCATTGATGGTTATTAAGTGGAGTTTTTTTATCAGAAAAAGAACCAGATGGTTGACGAATGTATCTATGTTAATAAAGTGAAACGTGTTAATCAAACAGAGTTTTTTATTTGTTGTAAAAATTCCCCCCAGTTACAAAAATTCCCCCTTCTGAGGGCTGCGGGCCCCTTCCCCCAAAGTAGCGTGAGGGCCCTGGTGATACATATCTTCAGGCATGTATCACACTTTATATCATGGCGATAGTATATTGTTGCGATACTTTCTTGGTATGTTATCTTGAGCCTTATTGCGATGCACTTTTGATACACTACAAAACTGATAGTAATACATTATATAATAACAGTGAGCACAGCTTGAGAGAAGTGCCAAAGGTAGGCTAACTTTAGTTAGACTAAAATTGGTAAAATGACAAAGGTTATTTTTCCATCCTTGTAGTATAATGAAGTACACGCTGCAATCTACTTTGTGGGGAGATGTCAGTTCAAATCTGACCAAGGATTACATATTGACCTGTCATTTACCAACTTCTCAGGACAGAAAATATAAAACAACACATCGTATGTTTTTTTTTGTGTAAGTCAAAGGACTGACCGACTGTACCGTATAATTCCAACCGCATGCACACATTGATTCTGATCATCATCTTACAAATAATTTATCTGAAACTAATCTCCATGTTAATAACTGATATTAGGCCTAAAAAAAAGTATGTGTGTTTCTGGTTTCACCCTGTCAACAAGTTAGGGTAGGTAGGTATATATATTATGCCATTTTTGTACTAAGGCAACTTTGCAAACAGTTTGGATCCAGATTAGATGCTTAACAACTCTGAATAATAAAATTATCATTTGAATAAAAATATTTGTTGTTCGATTGTAATATTTACTTCTTTTTTTCTTTTTTTTCTTTTTTTGCTGTAAATATTTAGGGTCAGGCGTGTGAAAAAGTAGGTCGGGAAACCGGAAAACACACATATTTTTTGTTAGGCTTCTATATTATAAACTTACTTTCATGAAAACATCATGCGAAAACTATACAACATCAATGGGAAAATTCAAAATATAATACAATTCACTATTTATATATTCTTTTGGCATAAAAATGTTTTATTTTCCTATTAAAAGGGAGATGATCTGGAACAGTAACTGGTGCCAATAAAACATAAAAAACCGAACAAACCTCATAATGTGCTTCAGTTTCATAATTATGTGCACTTGAATTAAATAAGTCACATATTACGTTGAACTGTTCAGATGAATTATTATTTATGAAAATGTTTGGAATGGAAAACACAATGACCGAGTATTTTTTTGTTAAATCTTCAATATTATACAATTATGGACTTTTCAGCTGTTATACATGATGTGATATGCACCAAAAAAATCATTATTGACCGAGGCGATAGCCGAGGTCAATAATGATTTTTTGGTACATATCAACATCATGTATAACAGCTGAAAAGTCCATAACTGTTTTATTATATAACCCTCAATTTACAATTATATAAAACAGGTCAATATCAAAAAAACAATTATATAAAACAGGTCAATATCAAAAAAACAGGTCAATATCAAAAAAACAGGTCAATATCGCTAGATATTTTTTCTAAAAAATTACTTTTTAGCCAATGAAAACGCGTCTATTTATAGGTTATATAATAATTATAATTAATACGGGGTTCATATTGCTAGCAGTTGAACATGTTATTAAAATAAAAGTTAGTTCAAGAACAATAATTAAATTGATTATTTTATGAGGCCTAGTGTAGCTCATATGTACATTGGATATTATCCATATGAATCACATTATGGTGTTTTTACACTTTATATTGGGATTGACACGCATTAATAATTTCATAATCATTATTCTTTCCCATTGCCTCCTATCCCTTTAAATGAACACACGCAATCTCAAAGTGTTTATCAATCATTGAAATTAGTGTCTCGGTGTGGTTAGATATTCCGACAATGGCAGGACAATGGAGGGACTACTCGAAATCAAATGTCCAGCTTCAGACAAAATGAGAATGATGCCTCCTAAGCAATGCGCCCTGGATAAAACATTTTACATGGAAATTGACCAGAAACCAGAAAACCCTGTTCTGAAGAGAAATCATGCATACTATATGCAGGTTCAGGTCTCACAACACAGTACACTTTTACTATGTTGGCCTATATGAATAAAGTTTACTGGGCCATTTCGAACCTAAAGTTTCCAAGCTAAAAGTCACTTATTTATGAAACACAGTCATTTGCAAAAATGTACAAAATATGGTACGTTGACCAGGTTTGTTTTTTTAATTGGAGTGGTGGCATCCTTTGCACTATTTTGGGCTTTTACTCCAGAGTTTGTACCGGAATTCCTACACTGCTTCAACCCCCATAAAACTGTCATATTCTGGTGCCAGTGTCGTCTAATAGCTGCACATCAAATTTCAGACTGTGTTCATCTCACCTGCAACAGCAATACATATATCTGTCAGCAATTATTAAAAATATTTAAAACCGAACAAAACACTACTACTTTTTATAGCGCAAGTTTTACCCTACCGTGGCTTTCAAGGGAGCTAACTGTGTAGTGAGACCTTCAGGGTCAGCTGGCAATAAGTGGCCATCAATGGTGTGACTTTGTAGTCTGGACCCTCGGTGGTGTTTTTGTTGAAAGGATTTGTTTTGACAAGGAGTGTTGGGCACACGCGTCAGAAAAGTTAAGAACTTTTTACATCAATGTCATGCTACCTGAAATCTTTTCAAGGAGAATTCAGCGTGGACTGCCACTGGTTTTTCACTGAAAAAAAACCATGTGTGATGACATGACAAAATTAATGTGCTTAACATTTCTAAAGCTTGTGAGGGTTTCAAACAGGACATTTTGTCGTACTAAGAGCCAGTGAGGGATTGAATAAGACGTGTGACTTAGAGAGCCGGGGTTCAATTCCTTGCACCGCCATAAACAATCATGATTACTTATTTATAGTTATGATGCGATTGAATTGAAAATTATGTTTTTATTAATTTTATTCTCAAACGGTGTTGTTTAAGTTAATACATTTATGACTGAGGGTGGCGCATTTGAAATCCCTGGTATAGCTTGTTGAATTACAACGAATGTGACAGTGCTATTGCATACTAGTTATTTGTTATCATGTACATTTGAATGTTAATGTACATAAATGGTCCATCAAACGTTTAAAGGTTTATGCTTTCATTAAAACATTTTGAAAAAATGAGGTACATGTAATTTGAAGCACTGACCATATACTGGAAATATATACCAAACTCTATACATGAAAAACCCTTCTTTAATGCTACATACAGATAAGCCAACTATAAAATGCCATCATTTACAAGTGGTGGTTGGAGATTTTGTCAGTCTTACACAGGTCTTCCATATCTTTGATGATTGTGAAGCCATTGTAATTGGCATAACACCCTGAACAATTCTCAAGTTTTTTATCCTCTCCATCTGTCTCTCACTTGTATTCGCAAGTTTGCTATGTTTTTAGTAGCTTCGACTTCATGAGGGAGAAATTGTCTTTTCTGTCGTTTAAAAGGGGGGATTATCAAATCGACACCTTTTGGGGTTGTCAAGTCAGAAATTAGGAAACCTGTGTCTACCATTATGGCATCACCCTGCTCGCAAAGTCCGACTAGCCCAGATAATTTCATCATTTGCTTATCACTTGTACTTCCAGAATATAAATCAGAGACAAATGTAACGATACCAGCAGGACTTATTCCAATTAAAGATTTATAGGTCATATGGGACTTATAGTCACTATATGCCGACAATGGCAGGACAATGGAAGCGAACAAGGTGTTTCTGTAAAAATTTCTGTACGGTCAATAACAACTCGACACTTTGGATATTTCCTTCGAAACTTTTCCGGCATTGTATAATTTATGTTAAGCCTTGAAGGCCATTTCATTAAAAATCTAATGTAACATTCAAGTATTCAATCCAACGATTAAATATAGCCCCACACGTGCTTGTACTAATGCCAAACCGATCTGAAAGATCTTCAAGGAGAAGACCTTGTCGTAACCGCATTAAAACCATAAAAAATTCATCAATGACTCGGAGCATTTTAGGTCGTCCTTTATCATTCGGTTTCGAAATTCCATCTTCTAACTCAGAAAATAATGCTTTGAAAGATCCAGAGTCCGGAATTCCAGTGTAAAACGAAAACCTTTGAGTCGTCTGTTGATACATCATCAAACGTGAGAGCTGGTCTAGACGCTTGTATTCCAATATTAGCACTGCTTTTAATAGGGGTTTGTGTGGAGAACGTTCTTGTTGGTGTAATTGGAGATTCCTCTGTCTGGGTAGAAGTTGATACCATCTCTGGCTGTACTTGTGCTGACTGGTGACGTATTTCTGAAGCAACTGGAACATTTACCCCATAACTGTGAAACTAATAAACATGAATAACATCGTCAGTTTAATTTGAGTAAAATATTTTGTTTTTCCACAAAAAAATGTAAGTTTCTCGCCTTGTTCTCAAACAAACAAAAGTGTCGTTTAAAAAGGATATGTTCAACGTATCCTTCAACATATATTCTCTTCAAAGTATGTCAAGAAAACATCTGAACATATCACTTATCCCTTTACAAGAAATAAATTAAAACGATTTTGTGTAATTTTAATTTTTTTATTCTGAATCTGATATGTTTATGGATACATTTTTTATTAAATTAAAGGCGGTACATCATGATTGGTATATTTTTAGAATTGCTCAAATACATTATTTCTGTATTAAACTGATAAAACTAAAACTAAATGAGCCATAAACCACCAAAAGAAATTACACGGAACATAAAAAGAAAAGAAAAGAAACAAAGAGGGTATATCCTAACGATGATTTCGCGCAAGGGTTAGCTATTTTAAACTTTGTGGTAAACAAAGTCGCATTGTATTGCACCGGGAGTGTCACTGTAGATAATGTTGATGTGTTGATGATGATGATTTCTAAGGTTTAAAGTCCCTCTACCATATGAGCCCCCGGGAAGAATCCCCCGTTGGCTCGGCATTATGTCTGGACTATTGCGTGAGTGATTGTGTGTAGTGCTAAGTATCTATCTACAGTCTACTTGAAGCAGATATAGTGCTGCCACACTGGAATACCACGCCGTAGTACGTGATACCCCACCCAGACACATTATTCTGACACCGGGTTGACCAGCCTGACAAGCAAATAATGGGTAGTACTACGTCTGGTCGTTGATGTGTTCCGCGTGACAGCTATATTTATAACTTACGGATTCCTCTATGGCCTGGTAATCACCTCAATATGCAATCTCTACCCAGAGTACACTCGTTCCTAATCTCTACCCAGAGACTCTGTCAACGTCAAAGGAAGTAGGGCGAACGGTTAGGTCACGTGATTATTCAAAAAAGTTATGACGATGTTTATAATAAATCCTTTTGTTATTTTTTTTTTTTAAATTTGTGTTTTTAATGTTTGATTAGTATTTAAATGATGTTTTCAACATATATTTTTTTATAGACTTGTTTTTCTACCTGTGGTAGTTGGCAGAGATATATGTGAGTGAAGGAACGATAACTCTGCTTGGAGATTGCTCAATATGTTGTGTAGACGTCCGGTAATGACGTAATATATGACGTCAGCGATACAGGTACTTGTCCATTACGTGTGACACATTTAATTGGTATACCCATTGAAACGTTCGTGCGCAGTGGTTTATATGTATTTTGTAAAGTATAGCAATGCACCAAAAAAAAATTAATAGAGAGGAAAAGGTTAGCGATTGACATATCACCCACCAAATTTCAAACTATTTTTATTGGATTTAAAAAAATGTAATTGATTTTGCAAGATTGGTTTAAAATGTGTTAATCCCTCGCATCCAAGATCACCCCTGTATTTTTTCAAATATATATCATTTGCAAATGTGAGAAATGCCAATAAATCATTCAGTTTGTTGTATACAAGTTATTTATTAGTTACGACTGTGAGACTACACGTTGGACATATGAATGGCTGTCCGGCTTGAAGTCTTTTGATAGTGCTACACAATTCTAAATGAACCCATCCCTGACATCGATCACATTGACTCCATTGAATGAATTTTATGTTTTTCTAAGCTTGAATGCTGCTGGTGTCCACTGATTACATACACAGCATACTTCGTTGTCAACATCATCATCAATGAGCTGGCTTTCGTCGTGATTGTTGTTGTTTTTGTTTGGAACTCCACTCGGTCAAGGTTGCTGACTTGTCATTTCAATACAAGGCCTTCTGCTGACTTTATTTTCTTGGACTTTCTTTTCCTTTGGCCTTTTGTTTGACCCTGCTTTTGTTGTCTGAGTTATTTTTGTCTTCTCGTTGACATCATTTATTTCTTTAACAAGGTTATAAAATGTGTCACTTGTTATGGCCTTTCCAAACTTGGGGATGAAAAGTCGTCTTGATGATAAAAATTCTTTTCTTTTTGATCCATCGTTTGTGTTGGAGTCTCTTCTGGCTTTTGGAGATTTACATGTGTTTCTTTTTCAACCAACAGTTTCTTAACCTTTTGATGGTCTAGTCTCGCCTTGCGTGACAAGTGGTTGGTGTTTTCATCCTTTTCTTCAGATTTCTTGGGTAGATTAGAAATAACATTCTGGGGATTGAAGGGATAGCTGCCCGCTTTCCTGAATGCTCCCTATAAGTTTGACGGTGACATGGCGTTATCGTAGCTTTTACCTATCAGTTCTGGCAGTTGGTATCTAGTGATGACATTGTTGATGTTGTTGTTTACATATTGGTGACAAAGAGAACTAAATGTTCTCTTAAAAGGGCTGAAGATGCCAACATCTCGAGGTTGCAAAATATGACTGCTATGATGGGGTAGTACAAATATATGAATACCTGCAGCCCTGGCCTCGGAAAGAATGTCCAATGTCATATGGGCCAGGTGTCCATCATACAGTACTATTGCGGGTGGGGTAACATAACGTAAAAAATGTTTTTTGGAAAAGTCAAGAAATGTTTCGCTGTTGGACCATCCTGATTGAGTTGCCGTGTATTTTGTATCAGGGAGACCACCAGAAACCAACTCTTCACACAGTCGTTGTCCTTTGTAAATGAAATATGGGGGTAACCTATGACCTGTTGCATTTCCAGAAGCAATGACTGTGGTTGTGGGAGATTTTCCATTGGTAACAGCATTCATACGGGTGTAGCGAGAGGCCAAAATTGTTGGTGGTTTGTGATCGCAAGTGATCCCTGATTCATCAACATTCCATATGCGTGAAGGTTGATCAAAGAGATCATGTTGAACCAAAGTGTTACGGAGTTCAGAGTAATATGACTGAATAGTGGTAGATGACACACTTATGGCTCTGATTCGCTCACGTTCTTGGAGTTTTATCATTTTCATATAACGTGAAAGAAAACCATAGAACCAGTGTTTGGAAGGTTTTTCATTCTTGAATGACTCTTGTACACCTAATGTTTTTGACATTTCCAGAGACAAATCTATCACCTGCCATTTAGTATACCCATAGCCCATTTGTGCCATAAGGCACAGTGATCTGACAATGTTTTCTCATGGTAATGTGAAAACACGGTGAGGGGCCTACCGTGATGGATTTACTTTAAATTTTCCATTTAATTTATTGCGTAATGTTGTCTCAGGTATACCCAAATTCACGGGCCACTTTCCCACGGATGCATCAATCTCTACCCAGAGTACACTCGTTCCTCATTTGACTCTGTCAACGTCAAAGGTAGTAGGGCGAACGGTTAAGTCACGTGATTATTCAAAAAAGTTATGACTATGTTTATAATAAATCATTTTGCGTGATGTGCAAAGATAAAATATAGACCTATAATAAATAATTTCAATTTTATTTCTATGAGCTATTTTTTTTTTAGTAATTTTCTTCTATCGAGCTTCGGTTTGAAATGTTTACATACGCGTTTCGATTGAGGAGACCTAAGTACGTATTATTTTTGTAGTAAAAAAGTCCCGATTAACTGAATTGTTTTCATGCATTATTTCAAATCTTGCAACAACTAATTTGCAGATATTCTGAAAATTATATTTACACAAGAAATAAATAAGTTTCAGGCTAACATATTCCAATTTAACAGGTTTTACCAAAATCTTGTAATTTAGTAGTTAGCAGAGATATATGTGAGTGCAAGGAACGATAACTCTGCGTGGAGATTGCGGATGCATTTGTATTGTCTTTTGAAAACTCTACCGCCGCAAATACAGCCTGACTAGAGGTGGTACCGTCTTTTTGACATGTTTTGTAGCCTGAAATAAAACGCACCTGTTGTTTAATATTCAATTTTTGTTTGTAATGGTTTATTGGGGTGAGTGCAAATAAAGTATGCAGGCGTTATATGTATAGAGTGTATCTGACGCAATGTTGATTATTTTAATCACCGGCGTTTGTTGTGTACAGCTTCCAAACGGAGGACAGAGGAAGAATGAAATCATTTTCTTTCAGTTAAAAAAGGCATTATAGGGGTTAATGTACCTACCAATGGGCTGAGTTTGAGTAGGAATCCTTTCTTTATGGTGGGTTTGGACTTATAGTGAATATATTTTTAGTGTTTTTGACTGCCGTTGTTTACCTTTCCGTCTTCTGGATTTAACGTCAGAACGGCTTTCGTCCGACAGATGCTCTAAAAACATCACGAAATTCCGTCATTTTGCACGCGTTTGCAACGTCATTCAGTTGTTGTGCCATATTACCGGCCGCGCCATAATACCGGAATCAATGAACACGAAATATCGATTTTCCATTGTTTGTTTACCGTTTGTTCCAAGGATACTACCCGGAAGTAAATTATTGTCATTTCCTTGATCTAAAGAGCGAAAAATCAGGGGCAGATAACAACACCTTTAGGTCACATTGCACCATTGATTTTCCTTCTTTGTTTTATATAGGACGAATGTATATATATATATCAAGAGATAAAAAATGCGCATTTTTCTCCGTAGAAAATTTTAAAACATATATCAATCAAACGATCGAGCGTCCGCCAATACAAAAATGCAATAAAAACAGGGGGTCAAGTATCATGTAAGAACAAGCCAATCTGTTGAATGACGTCACGTTCTATTTTGACACGTCACAGATAGATTTACTCCATTTCTACTTTCGCTTTACTGTCTGTCAATTATAATTAAATATTTCAAACAAACACTAATCAATGTTCACACTACATCATTTGGCTGAATTATAGGTAATAATAACAAAAAGCATTTTGTATCACTAGTAAGGCAGGGAAACGTTTTTTATTAGGCACTATTCGACAATACACCACGGAAGCACAAACGCAATGGTGCAATGTAACCTATACGGACGTTTTAGACAACACTGCGCAGAAAATAAAATAACGTGACGTAATATAACGTTACGTCATTATATCTATATGACGTTCGTTTGACTAAAACAAACCCGCATGACGTCATCCAGTAAAGCATAACAAGGGCGAAAACAGATGCATGTAAGTATTTATTCACTAGTGATATTGTTCTATAATTCGAACTTCATTAGCAACCTCATTAGCATAATTATATATCATTTTAGTTATGCTTCGAAGAAGTAAAACGAGATGTTGCGAATGGCATCAATCTCTTCTTAGGGGAACTACTTTTCTTATGCGATCTTTATACGCCCGTTTGAAAATGGTATACGGTTGTCCGTCTGTCTGACCGTCCGTCTGTCCGTCCGTTAGTTGATCTACAGTCTTGAAACTTTATACAAATAGTGCTCTTGTACATAGATGGTTAAACAACATCCCCATCATTTCTTTTTATGTTAGAAGGTCAAAGGTAAGGATTATATTGACCTGACACCTAAGAAATGCTTTCAACATAAACACGTTAGGAAACGGACGTAGATGCCCCGTTAGGCGGCGCTCTTATCTTATTTTAAATGTGGCTGTTAATCTTAAAATCATTAGGTTATTAAATCGAAAAACAATTATCACTATCAGTAAGGATTTAACTTGTGGTTACGGAGTTATTTGCATTTGTCAACTTTGGAGGCGAATCCCACATTTATAAATGTACCGTCTAGGTCCCTGTTTCGGTGACGTACCTGTTTCGGTGACTTTCGTTTATCGCGTACTTATTTTTTTATCGGAAGTCGAATGACGTCACCAGTTTTTCGGTATTTTGGGTTAACATTAAAACATCACGTCTGTAATCTTGAACCAAAAAATGTGCTCCAAACGGGTTATTAAATGCTTATTTTATAAATTGGTATGAAATATGGCCATTATTTCTTATTACTTTTTCATACCTTTCATTAATTTAGTCTATAAAACATATTTATTCATTATTAGAAAATATTATATAGAAGAATCCGAAATTGTTGACATTATCAAGATTTTAAACATAAACAAAGCATGTGGGGAGGATGAAAAAAACCACAGGATGTTAAAGGAAACTGCAAATACGATTTCAAAACCTCTACATATTCTTTTTAACAGATCATTAAACGAGTGCGTTTTCCCTGATTTATGGAAATGTGCTATGGTCATGGCACTTTTCAAAAAGTCAGACCCAAGTATCCCTACAAATTATAGACCAATAGCGTTATAAAGTTGTGTTGGTAAAGTAATGGAAAGAATAGTATTTAAACATGTGTATAATTTCCTACTTATAAATGTTTGATCTTATCTTTAGGAATCAATCAGGTTTTCTCCCTGGTCATTCTACTACATATCAACTTATTGACATGTACCATCATATATGTCAGGCATTCGATATGCTAAACAATTTACATGCATTGTTTTTAATGATATATCTAGAGCGTTTGATCGTGTTTGGCACAAAGGTCTTTTGTTTAAGCTAAAACAATATGGTATTGAAGGCAAGCTTTTAGCTTGGATATCTGATTATCTCTCAAACAGATCTCAGAGAGTCCGCGTCGGATCTGCAACCTCCGAATCAAAAACACTAACTGCTGGAGTTCCTCAAGGCTCTGTCTTGGGTCCTCTTTTATTTTTGATATATGTAAATGATATTGCCGAAAATATGCTGAGTATAACTCGTCTGTTTGCTGATGACAGTTCGTTATCAGTCTCAACATCTAGTATAAACGACATGGAAGGAATCCTTAATCATGACCTGCTCATGATTACGGAATGGTCAAAGCAATGGCTTGTTCAATTTAATCCTGCCAAAACAGAAGTAATATTCTTTTCCTTAAGCAATAATGATCGTCTTCCAACTGTATATCTAGACAATGTCCCGCTAACCTTTGTTGATAATCATAAACATTTAGGAGTAACAGTTACACTGAGTAATAAGGGTAAATGGCACGAACACATTAAAAATAGTGTTGCTTCTGCGTCAAAGGTAATTGGATTAATGAGAATGCTTAAATACAAAGTAGCGCCTAAAACACTTAATCAGATATACGTGTCTTATATGCGCACAATATTGGAATATGCATCCATTACATGGGATGGATGTACTTCACTAGAAAAAGATAGCTTGGAAAAGTTACAATACGAGGCAGCGCATATTGTGACGGGTCTAACACGATCTGTATCCATACATCGCTTAATATCCGAAATGGGATGAGTTTCACTTTCTGATAGAAGGCAAATGCAAAAACTTATTTAAGTTTATAATGTTAAAAATGGAACCGTTCCAGGGGCGGATCCAGGATTTCAGCTTAGGGGGGGCGTAAGATTTTGGTAAATTTTCGGGTCCGTTTCTAGCCTCATAAAACGGTTGCGGTAGTGCATTGATAGGGTAAAAAAGTCCGTTTTCAAATAAAAGGAATTATCAACGTGTTAATTAAACCACTCATTAGCCATTATGCGTCGAGCGAGCGAAGCGAGCGAAAAAAATTGTTATACTGAGGGCGTGCATCGAAATTGTTTGATATTTTATCTACAGTAACATGGACATACATGTATGAATAAAAAAAATCCGTTTTCAAATAAAAGGATTTAACAATGTGTTAATTAAACCACTCATTAGTCATTATACGTAGAGCGAGCGAGACATTTTTTTATACTGAGGGCGTGCATCGAAATTGTTTGATATTTTATCTACTGTAACATGAACATACATGTATGAATAAAAAAGTCCGTTTTAAAATAAAAGGTTTTAACAATTTGTTAATTAAACCACTCATTAGCCATTATGCGTCAAGCTAGCGAAGCGATCGAAAAAAAAAGAATTACTGAGGGCGTGCATCGAAATTGTTTGATATTTTATCTACAGTAACATGGACATGTATGAATAAAAAAAGTCCGTTTTCAAATAAAAGGATTTAACAATGTGTTAATTAAACCACTAATTAGTCATTATGCGTTGAGCGAGCGAAGCGAGCGAGAAATTTTTTAATACTGAGGGCGTGCATCGAAATTGTTTGATATTATATCTACAGTAACATGGACATACATGTATGATCCGGAATTTTTAGGGGGGCGCCCCCCCCCTGGATCCGCTAGTGCGTTCCGAATTACATTTCAAACATTTTCCCACAGGTAGTTGGAGATGCCAGCGCATACAATCTCAGAAATAACGATAACTACGCCACTATTGCTAGGAGAACTGAAATATACATTAAATAGTTTGTTCCTTCCTCTCTTAAACTATGGATTGACTTGCCAATAGAAATACAAAACTCTGAAAGTATCGCAGTTTTTAAGAGAAGACTATTAACATCTGTTTTTTTTAGTACAAAAGTTCCACCATGTACTACTTAAGTGGACAAAGATTATTTGCCGTTTTACATGCTAGAATGAGGAATTTTTGTAGCAATCTCAATAATGATTTATACCTTAACCATTTACGTGATTCACCGACTTGCGAGTGCGACTGTGAAGTAGAAGAGGCTGAACACTATTTTTTTCATTGTAACACATTTGCAGCATATCGCCTTCATCTGTTTCAGTCTACTCGCCATTTACACCGTTAAATGTAAGCACACTCCTTTGTGGCCGTGAACAAATAACTGACAGGGAAAATAATTCCCTCTTCGAAGCAGTTCAAACATATATACAATAAACACATAGGTTTACATAAGTGTCTGATTCTCCGACGCATTTTGACACTCTACACGCATACCATTGCAGTGTTTATTATTGTTGTTGTTATTACATATCTCAAGGTCATACAGCTATAGCAGTTGATGTAATGTGAAAGCGTTCATGTTTTCGAACTGATTGGAACTTAAATATTGGGGAACTCTCTCTCTCTCTCTCTCTCTCTCTCTCTCTCTCTCTTATATATGTTGTGTTTACTATTCATCATTCTCTCTCTCAATGTATTTATTTGCCATTATAATGTATTTCACTAAGCCATACTTATTTGTAATTTCAATATGTTAACTGGGAAGGGTTTAAACTAATGTTGGTAGAACTTGTAACCCGACCCGTTTGTCATTATAATATTTCTATTGTATATATGTGGATATTATTCTGTCTGTAAAATACTGGGAATAAAATAAGTTTCAATCAATTTATTCATTTCTGCTCAAGCATGTCACATGATATAGACAGGGTCACGGTCAACTGTTTTACTATAGGGTGTGCTTAAAAGTATGCACCTGCTTATATGTTTTAAGCAAATTGTAGCAATAACAGACCAGGACTATCTTGGCCCCAAGTGTTAGCTGTATCTGCCAATGACATTGAAAGGGACACATCTGATGATGAAAAATGGTGTGTTTGCAACAAGTTTCAACCAGAATAGTTGAAAAACTGCATATCTCTGGTTTTCACTATATGGGCACAACGTAATATGGAAGCATGTGGCCACTGGACTCATTTAATTAACAGTATCAATAAAGGATGATAATGCGGCAGGGAATTAATTTGTCCCTGATGTGTGTCCCATCACACATCACACACCATACATCACATCACACACACTATACATCACAGCATATATCAGTATCAAACCATACATCACTAATCATACACCACACACCATACATCATCCACAATACATCAAAAACCATACATCACACCATATATCATGCCATACACCCCACTCCATACATCACTTACCACACATCACACAACATACAGCACAACATACATCACAACATACATCACCAACCATACATTACCCACCACACATCATACATCACACACCGTACATCACAAACCACACCCAATACATCACACACCATACATAACAGACCGCACACCATACATCACTGCTTACATCACAAACCATACATCACACACCATACATCACGCCATACATCACACATCATACATCAAATACCATACATCACGGACCATATATCACACACTATACATCACACCATACATCGCACATCATACATCACACACCATACATCACACATCATACATCACACCATACATCACACACCATACACCATGCATCACACCATACATCACACACCATGCATCACACCATACATCACACACCATATGTCACGCACCATACATCACGCATCATACATCACACACTATACATCACGCACCATACATCACACACCATACATCACACACCATGCATTACATCATACATCACACACCATATGTCACACATCATACATCACGCCATACATCGCACACTATGCGTCGCACACCATACATCACCATACATCGCACACCATACATCACACACCATACATCACACATCATACATCACACCATACATCACACACCATACATCATACACCATACATCACACCATACATCACGCACCATACATTACACACCATGCATCACACCATACATCACACACCATACGTCACACACCATATGTCACACACCATACATCGCACACTATACATCACACACCATACGTCACCATACATCACGCATCATACATCACACACTATACATCACACACCATACATCACCATACATCACCATACATCACACACCATATATCACGCACCATACATCACGCACCATACATCACACACCATGCATCACATCATACATCACACACCATATGACACACACCATACATCACGCCATACATCGCACACTATACGTCGCACACCATACATCACCATATATCACGCATCATACATCACACACCATACATCGCCATACATCACGCACCATACATCACACACCATACATCACAAACAATACAAACACGCCATACATCGCACACCATACATCACAGTGCATCACACACCATGCATCACGCACCATATATCACGCTATACATCACACACCATAGATCAAACACCATACATAACGCACTATACACCATATACCATACATCACACACCATACATAAAACACCATACATCACACCCTACACAACGCACCATACACCACACATCATATATCACACCATACATCACGCATCATACATAACGCACCATACATCACCAACCATATATAACCCACACACACCATACATCACACACCGTACATCACACACCACACACTGTAAATCACAGACCATACATCACAGACCGCGCACCATACATCACACACCATACATCACACACCATACATCACACACCTTACATCACACACCATACATCACACCATACATCACACACCATATATCACACACACACCCTATACAACGCACCATACACCACACACAATACATCACACATCATGCATCACACCATACAAAACGCACAATACACCACGCACTATACATCACGCACCATACACCACGCACCATACACCATACACCACGCACCATACACCACGCACTATACATCACGCACCATACATCACGCACCATACATCACCAACCATATATAACCCACACACACCATACATAACACACCGTACATCACACACCATACACTGTCAATCACACAACATACATCCCAGACCGCGAACCATACATCACACCATACATCACACACCATATATCACACACCATACATCACGTCATACATCCCACACCTTACATCACACACCATACATCACACCATACATCACACAACATACATCACGCCATACATCACACACCATACATCACACCATACATCACACACCATGCATCACACCATGCATCACACACCATATATTACACACCATACATCACGCCATACATCGCACACTATACATCACACACCATACATCACGCACTATACATCACAAACCATACATCACGCACCATACACCACTACATACATCGCACATCATACATCACCATACATCACACACCATACATCACATACACACCATACATACCACACCATACAGTACACAGCATATACCACACAGCATATACCACACACCATACATTACACACATTATACATCACACACCATACATCACTCACAACACATCATAATCACACATCACACACCACACACACACACACACACACCATAAAGCGCCTATCATACATCACACACCATGCATCACATACCACAAATCACACACCATACATCACACACACACCATACATCACACACCACATACCAACACACCATACATCACACACACACACACACACACACACACACACACACCACACATCACACACCATACAGCGCACATCATACATCACACACACCTTACATCACACACTATATATCACACATCATACAGCGCACACACCATACATCACATACATCACACACACACCATACATCACACACCATACAGTAAACACCACACACACACACACACACACACACACACACACACACTCACGCACGCATGCACACACACACCATACATCAAATACCATACATCGCACGCCACACACCACACACCATACATCACACACCATACACCACACACACCATTCATCACACACCATACATAACACACTCATCATACATCACACACCACACCACACACCATACATCACACACCATACATCACACACCATACACCACAAACCATACATCCAACACACCAAACATCATACACTTTACATCACACACCATACATCACACACCATACATCACACATACTAATTACTTGAATAGTCCAATGTTGTTTGTATTTTAACAATTGTTGAAACATTTCTATCCCGATGGGGTAACGTTTCAGATTTTTCAAACGCACTCCCGCACTAACCTTACTCGGGCAATGTACTATGCACGTATGCCATCCTTCGGAGGAAATGTTGAGCCGTTGGTCCCGTTAATCTAGATCATCTGCGACGCTTGCTTGTTTTCAAGACGAACGTATAGAACAGTCCTCCTGAACAAAGTTTGATTTTTGCCGATATACTGGTATCGTTTCTGATTGGCTCAGACAGGAACACCTGCTATCCAAGATATACAGAAAGACAGAAAGGCAATACATTCATTAATACACAACGATGAACAAAGAGGGAAACTTCATTATCATATCGACGAACTAAATGCGGATGGTCAGAAATACCTTAATAAATCAATACTAATTACGGTCACGTGCTTCTAGTTTCAAATTTGTTTCTGCACAAACGGTCAAGATGTTTGTATTAACAATCAAGCGTTGAAGATGATTAAGACTATTGGTCCCGTATGCAGGGAGAGTAATACCCGTGCGTATTTAATTAAAAGCGTTTATTTATCCTCGCTGTATTGCACTGGGCATTTTAACGAGCAGACCTCGATTTTAAATCTCATTCGAAGGACTGGCCAGTTGTAAACTTCTTTCTCAAGTATAGTTCGGTCCTGCCTGGGATAAAACGCATGATCCTTGGATTACTAAATCGATCAATTCAAGGAAGAAACCCTTCCCAGAAAACGGGCTGCTCGTAATACTCAAAAGAGGGCGTAGCAGTACAGACTAATCTTTAATTGTCAACTTCCGCATGGCATATTGATTTAGTGATATTTAATGTTACGGATATAAGTATTAAATCCGTGTTTATGCATATATATATATATATATACTATATAATGATGCATGGTATTTTATATACGTGATAAAATTACAACCGCATTAATAAGCAGATCTGTAGTTAAATTTATTTCGTTCTAGATAAACGTTATTTCGTTAGGTAAAACCTTAAACCTTAAACGTGACATTGTGCATTAACTCTTCGCGACATTGTGCATTAACCATACATGTGATAGTTTCAGGAGGGTTACCTGGGAGATTTGCCTTTTTTTCAAGGGAGATTTAACAAAAAACAGGGAGGTTTTTATTCTCGAATTTTTAACGCGTATCGGTAGCTTTTTTTCTGATATAAACCTTAATAAAGCGGGGTAAATCAGCATAAAAACATGATATTTTATACATACAATACTGTTTATGTCATGTTAGCATAGCATATAATTAAGATTTAATTAAGCATAGCAAAACTAATCATAGCACATAATGATATGCTTCCCATTTTATACACAGACAAAACACGTCTCTAATCATGACAAACTGCAATCAATTAGTTGAAATCGTCGTCCTTTAATTATCCTTAATTATATTATAATTTTAATCCAATTAATACACCAAATATCAATCGATGCTGAATTTGCTAATTACCATACCACTTCATGCACTTATAGTCGGTACATTTCTATCAATCTCCCTTGGACATTACAGATATCGCCGCCACGTGTCAAAAACAAACAAACCAATCATTATTTTCACACAATAAACTAATTAGCTGACATCCTAATCCTTTTAATTACCTGCCCAGGGGCAATGTTTTCACATATAGATAAGACGGTTGGTTTTTATCTTGATCCAATAAATCATAGCAATTACCCAAAAGGATTCGCAAATAACAAAATTTTGGAACTCGTCCGAAAATACCGGGAGAAATGGAGCTCCCGGCGGGAGACCGGGAAATTCCATGAAATCCCGGGAGAAATTAGCTCCCGCCGGGAGATATCACATGTATGATTAACTCTTTTATCAAGTGTGTGTGATTTATTTAACACGGGTTTCTCATTTTTAATCGAAATGTAGGAATTATAATGTCAGATCCAATTTATGTTTGTGGAATGTAAAGGTGAGTACAATTTGCAGAATCCCGTACAGATTTGGATATTATTCAATTGTATGGTTTGCCCATATATAAACTTACACATAAATTAAAATATTTTAGTGTGCATGATTTTATGTACAGAACCATTATTGTCTCGTATTTTTTTCTTTTTATTGTTATGTTTAGTGATTTTGTTTTCGTGTTTCGTATTCGTTAACAAGACTCCACACGCTAAGGACAACTTATTTATGTGTCACGTAATGTGAATTACGTGATATTAAAGGGACACACGGCAATCTTGAAGTATTTATCAAGCATTAAACAATATCGCTTTGATTTATTAATCCATTATCATTTCGACTCTAAACCTGTTTGAATAAATTTCATTAAAACTACTTTAAACCGGTTTGAATTTATTTTATTAAACGGTAATATAACCTGTTGGTATTGTTTGTTTTTTTTACTTTTTTATTTTTTCTATCCCTAACAATGGTATTGTTGAATATTTATATATAATTATACATGCTCCTATAGATTATATAATATTGTTATATCATGTAAAAGAAACTGAAATAGTAGATCATGTAATAGAAAATGAAATAGTAGATCATGTAAAAGAAACTGAAATAGTAGATCATGTAATAGAAAATTAAATAGTAGATCATGTAAAAGAAACTGAAATAGTAGATCATGTAATAGAAAATGAAATAGTAGATCATGTAAAAGAAACTGAAATAGTAGATCATGTAATAGAAAATGAAATAGTAGTAGTACAAAAAACATATTATTGGCTAGTGTACTATCATTGATGTTTGGATTCGCAACATGTTGTGTGTAAAGTATTTGATAGTAGTCTTTTGTTGCAAATCCAATCATCCATGACACTTTATATCATTTTTTATAGATATATATATTATATATTAAAATTTTATTTATTTTTACACATGGCGATTCTAACCTGTTGGTATTGTTGGTTCGTTACTCTTCCATATAAATTTAAATATATCATTGGTGCGATGTAATCAACATAACTATATTCAACATCTATTTAAATAATTGTTAATGATGATATATCGAATAGAAAACCTAACGGGGACGCCGTGAGTTAAACAACAACAAAACGCCTTGTGTACCTTTAAAGTAGCTATCCCACCAACAGCCACATTTTACAACATATGTACACCTTTTCTAAACCTACTGACGACGAGGTACATATATATATATATAACTTACATATTTTGAGATTCCAAACCCTATTGACACAATATAAATGGCTTTTACCAGCCAGACCAAACCCCAAAACTGGAGCGTTGAATTAAGAGTTACCAACTCATAATTCATTTTACGTATATTCAATCACGGATATTTTAAGAATCCGTAAAAATGCAATACTTTTAATCGGCTCATATACATTATTATATCACCTAAACGCCTGGATAGAGTTTTGCCGTTATTTCTTTAAGGATTCTAAATTATTCTGATCATGTAAATATCCACAGCAACCCGAATACAACTATATGTATATGTAATTACGTATATTGGATTGCATTACGGTCGGTGACATTTCCTTTGATAAATGCAAAGCATTAAGTCGTTTAATTTAGGGAAACTAAAGGGGCGTGGCTATACCGTACTACAAACACCAGAAGGGGGAATTTAGAGTACGAACGTCACTCTGACGTCACAGTGTTACTAAGTACAGCATTCTACAAAAAGAATATAGCTCGTTGGTTATTTAAACGCCGAATACGCCCATCGCTAACTCGCTGAGACCAGACTCTATATAATACTTAATCTCAACTGCGACTTGTGCTTTTATTTAAGCAGTGTACGTATTAGGAGGTGTAGAATACTGGGAGATGCCGAATCTGTAGTGTACGGACTGAGAGTTGCCGAATATGTAGTGTACGGACTGGGAGTTGCTGAATCTGTAGTGTACGGACTGGGAGGTGCCGATTCTGGAGTATACGATGGTGCTGTTACATATATCAACGTTTCTAGTGGGTAAGCACTCTTACGTTTTAATTATTTAGACATGATACAGCACATCTTACGGGATTCATCATACAAATACAGCAACATAATGGCGAGTATTTATCTGAATAACGCGTTTGTGTTGGAGTGGTTGTAATTTTTAAAATGTGAAGTTTAATAGTTACTCAGACAACTCAACCCCACCCATAGCCTTGTTCACCCGGATTTTGATTTGTTCGCTACGCTATGCTCCCCAGTACCGAGTAAGACATGCATGGATAGTCTGGGCAAGTCGTGATTATCCATCATAAACCCTAAGAGCTGTCTCGACTTCCGAAGCCTTGTCTAATTATTGGACAACTAGGTTGAACAAGGGGCATAAATACGTTCAAATATTTATAATCTGTTCAAATCTAAAGCTGTTAACCAGGTGTATTTGA
The DNA here is from genome assembly GCA_037043455.1 of Cyrtodaria siliqua. Lineage (NCBI taxonomy): Eukaryota > Metazoa > Mollusca > Bivalvia > Adapedonta > Hiatellidae > Cyrtodaria > Cyrtodaria siliqua. Next base: position 59,525 of record JAWPHD010006620.1, on the reverse strand, counting down.
CTAGTATGTGAAGTTTCATTCCAATCTGCCCAGTGGTAATATAAATCGGATTATAATACAGGTTTCTAACACAATTTGCATGTGTTAAAAAAGGGGCATCATAACTGCTAAAATAAGTTTCAAATTATATGACGTGTGCGTGGCATGTTATTTATTGATACCGAATACATGGGCCGTACTAATGTTGTAAGAACGTTGTGGCCCAACAAATCTGCATAATTTGTAAAAAAACGAAAACGCAATACAAAATGTTTAAACCAATACATGTGTAAAGTTTCAGTTTCCAGTGACTTTTTAACACAATGTGGCTAAGTATAAAAAGGGGCATAACTTTGTGGAAATATGTTACAGGGCTATGCATCTTGTACATGGTAGGGTATTTATTTATACCGATTGCATGTACGAAGTGTCATTGAATTCTGTCGAGCAGTTTCTGAGATATGAGGTTACCTAAAAAGGTAAAGAAACGCTGACGGAGACGCATACATAGAATAGCTCGTCATTTCTTCGAAAATTCGATCTAAAATCAGACTGTCAACCAATTCCTATCTTTTTCTTTTATTCCCCTATCTCCTATAGTCCTGTTTCTTATATTTAAAAAACACACAATAAAAGAGCCGATGATATTCCTTCTATATAAACTGATGAAAAAAGTTTAGCAAGTTTTTGTTGCACCCTGGAAATAATACATTTTGGGTTGTAAAATCAAGAAAATATTAATATTAATTATTTTTATTTTAAATTAAATATTTTATTAAATACACATCAATAACAGTCGAACATCTTAATTACGTAACGAATAAATGAACGTAGGGGTCAAGCCCGTAAAGTCCCAAATGTCGGTATATCTTGTATACAGTATTATTTCATCTAAAAAACTTGCTAAACTTTTTTCCCTCGGTATATAGTAAATAATACATACATGCACAGTAGTCTTCATCATCCTCGACGTTTGATTGTAAATTGTAAATTAATACAAACATATTTTGTGCACAAAAAAAATGAAACCGGAAACACATGTCCCTAATTTTTTTTTAAAATATTATAGTATTTTTGACCGTCCACATTTAGTTCGTCGATATAATGATAATGTTTCCCTCTTTGTTTATATTTATTAATTTATTGACTTTCTGCTGTTCTGAATATCGTGGATGGAATGTGCGTGTCGGCCAATCAGAAACGATACCAGAATGTCGGGAAATAGCAGTCGCGTCAAAAAAAAAATTTAAAAGAAAGGTTCTAGACGTTTGTCTTGGTAAAAACAAAGCGTCTTAGATGATTAAGACTACACGCACAGTGAAGGTCTTGAATTGAAATGCATAAACATTTTATGTGGAAAGTGAAAACTTCCTCGTGCTTAAACCGAGAAAATCCGGTGAGGTCAATTGGCATGTGTCCTGTCGAAAGTTAGGAACGCATATATGTAATATGGCATGGTTGTAAACTTATATGTCATGTTTGTATACTTATGTATGCATTTATCATTATGATAAAAAGCGTATTGGCCATTTTGCTTAGAAACGTTTTTTGGTGAAGAATGCAAGCACATTAGTGGGACTGCTGTCTTGTAGTTTGTCTGTCAGTGAAGTGTTTTCATTTACGGGGTTAAAACTTGTCTTCACACAACAACGGGTATCTATGATGAATTGTAATTGATTTATGTAAGGAAGTGTTATATATACGCCTTCTCATTGTATCAGTCCAGTTAAGATATAGTTGGACATTAACTTTTTGTAATACCTACACTGTTGCCATGCTTTGTGAAATTGTATGTTGTATCCTCACGGGCTTTTAAGCCTATTGGAAATTGGAAATATATATATATATATATATATATATTTCTCCCTATATATAATTCTGACTTGTGAACGTGAATCTTTTACGAGATCCCAATTTCGAAAGTTGCCGTAGTGAGTTCAAATTCTCTCCCTTTATTACATTTACTGAATTCACAGTATCCCCAAGATCCGGCACCTTTTATTGTCACCGTCTCAATATAGCTGTGTGTGGTAAAAAGCTTAAATGTGGCCCACTCATATGAGCTATAATTGTATGTATGTATGCGTCTATATGTTAATTGTGCCTCCAGACGAGTGTGTTATGATGTAGAGATACAGTTCATCAACGTGTGTTGAAGCTACTTTTTTTAAGGTGTGAATTCATACGCTTGATTTCTATGTATCTCGTCATAGCAAGGCGCCCTGCCGTAGTTTCTGCCCTTGGTAGTTCACAAATATTTCTCCCTATATACATGCCACATGCCAGTTAGCATCAGCGCATTTTCTCGCTTTTGATTTCCTCATAACCACAGTCTTTCAATACGTTTTACCATATTTAGATATGGCGACTTGGATAATCTAATTATCAGGAAAGCAAAGGACACAGTGTAATGAAATTAAGAGTGACTTTGAGCAGGCAGAAACACATCCTATTGAAACATCAATACATCTTGTTCATAAGTTTTACAATCTAACTGAATTAAATTGTTTGACACATTTTGGTTTGAATGATATATGATATAAAAAAAATCATATAGATTGAGTGAGTGAGAGAGAGAGAGAGAGAGAGAGAGAGAGAGAGAGGAGAGAGAGTGGATGGATGCAGACAGACAGACAGACAGACAGACAGACAGACATACAAACATGACACATGTATTGTTTGTCCACACATATGACCGACAGACAGACAGACAGACAGACAGACACACGCACGCACGCACGCGCGCGCGCGCACACACACACACAGCCACAGACACGTACAAGGCAGACACATACACACAGACATCACATATTAGCATAACAATGACAAAACAATATAAGTATTCTAGAGGTTGTTATCTACGTCTGCTCTAGAGATAAAGTAAACACAATGTTCAGCAATTTTACATGAAAAGCATTGTTAAAATTATATCATATCTGAAACTGTCAGGTTGGTAATTAGAGTTTGCTTGTTATCAGGAAAGAAAGTCTCCAATGCAATCATGTGGCAGTATCAACTAGTTAGGCTATATTTCAATTCAGCTGATATTTCTTATGGATAGTATCATTTTTAAACGTCATTTTGGCACATGTTAGGCTATATATGACGGTCAATTTGTTGTGTGTGATGTAGACAGACCACCTCATTTCCACCCCATCCATAAAATTCGGCACTTTCACACTCGACAAGTCGAGCTCCCGTGTAGGTCTCGAACCCGCAACGATGAGAGGCGGGACGGTTTTAGACGCAGCGTCTTTACGATCCAGACCACGGAGACCATCACATCAAGTCGAAAACTACACGCTGAGCTTAGCCTACTTATATAGACTTATTATAGTCAAAGGTATGGTTAGCTCAATTGCTAAGACGATATATAAGACACAGTATTCAAACTGTCTATTTAAGCGCCTCCAGGGTCGTGCTTGATTAACGACGTTGCGTTATAAACCGTCTCGCCTCTCACCGCTGCGAGTTCGAATCCCAATGGGAGTCCAACCTATAAGTGAGAAAGTGTCGAGCGGTTCGAATCCCAATGGGAGTTCAACCTAGAAGTGAGAAAGTGTCGATTCTTACGGATGACTGGAGGTATACAGTACTGGTTCTACCCAGCAAAACTGGGGTGGTCTGCCTCTACCACAAAACAATCGACCGTCATATATGGCTTACAATATGCTAAAAATGACGTAAAACACCATGCAAGCAAACAATCTTTGATTTTTTAGGAACATTTTGATGGGCTTACTTATCAATACCAACTTCCAGCATAGTTTTGGAACATCAGTATAAAATATAGGTCACAGACATGACCTTGTTCTACTGCATGATCTTTTTTCTGGCCAACACTTACGTTTATCTCAATTTTTATGACACTGACAGTCTTCGAACTTCGTGTTTAGGAACACTTTGATGAAAAAAACGCATCAATTAGGGTCATGCATTTAGGTCACCATACGTGAGCTTTATCTGGCTAATTTCAATCGTAGATCCCGTGACCATGAACTACTTAAAGCACGTATCACACTAATAGGTCCCATGGGCCTGACCTTGACCTAATTAATGGACTTAATCAGCAACCTAATAGGTCCCATGCGCCTGACTTGATCTACTGAATTAATGGACTTATTCTTGTCGGTAAGGTAATTCCTTAGACGATATGTATCGATGTATCTCCGTGCTACCAATCGGTGGTTATTGCTGACTAGTCCCTTTTTTTAGATCACCTGAGCCGAAGGCTCAATGTGATATATTGGGATCACTCTGCGTCCGTCATCCGTCGTCGTTAACTTTTCTTCGAACGACTTCTCCTCAGAAACCGCTTGGCTAATTTTGACCAAACTTCACATGGATGATCCTTAGATGAATGCTTTCTAGATTTGTTAAAATTATGTAAGCGCGACATCCAAGATGGCCACCATTACCATATTGAATCGAAACCTTAACAAATCTTCTCCAGAACCGCTGGACAGATTTCAACAGTTTTTCTTTTAAAATGATCGCCAACGCCTAGACATAAAGTTTGTTCAAATGAAGTCCCCGGAGTCAAAAATGGCTGTGCCCCGGGGATCCAAAGTTTGTATATTGAGATTTTTCATGTTTTTCATATAGACATATAGGAAAAAACTTTAATAAATCTTCTTCTCTGAAACCACAAGGCACAGAGCTCTCATGTATTACATGTAGCATCAGCTTATGGTCCTCTACTAAGTTTGTTCAAAAGGTGACCCTTGGGTCAAATGTGTACCCGCCCCGGGGGTCGCAGTTTTACATAGACTTATATAGGATTTTTTTTTTCAAAATCTTTTTCTCGGAAACTACAATAGCCAGAGGTTTGATAATTTTCATTTACTATAAGCTTATGGTCCTTTACCAAGTTTGTTTAAATGGTGACCCTGGGGTCACATTTGACCCAGCCCCAAGGGCATTGTATTAGGTAGAAATTCAAGAACTGGGTGTGCAAAAATATTTTTTGCGCCAGTTCGCTTAAAGTGGGTGTCTCCGGGGTAATTTATTTTCACAGATAAAGGTGAAAAAGATGCATTTTAGATCAACTTTCTTCTATAAATGTATACAAAACATCACATTATTGAGAAAGTAAGAATTTGAAAGTGTTGTTAACCAACCTCCAAACATTGGCCGCGATAAACGGCCGTGCAAAAGACGGCTGCACGGCTGGCTGGCTAATACACTGCCCAAGGGTCACATGTTTTGCATAGACATTTATAGGGAAAAACTTAAAACATCTTCTTCTCTGAAACTGCAAGAGTCAGAGGTTTAATATTTTGCATTTGCTATAAGCTTATGGTCCTCTACCAAGTTTGTTCAAATGGTGACCCAGGGGTCACATTTGGCCCCACCCCGGGGTCACAGTTTTACATAGGCTTGTACAGGGAAAAACTTACAAAAATCTTCTTCTCTGGAACCACATGGCACAGAGCTCTCACGTATTACATGTAGCATCAGATTATTGTCCTCTACTAAGTTTTTTCAAATGGTGACCCTGGGGGTCAAATTTGTCCCCGCCCCGAGGGTCACAGTTTTACATAGATTTATATAGGAATTTTTTTTTATTTTTTTTTAAAAAACTTCTGCTCGGAAACTACAAGAGCCAGAGGTTTAATAATTTGCATTTGCTATAAGCTTATGGTCCTCAATTTTTTTTTTCAAATGGTGACCCTGGGGTCACATTTGGCCCCGCCCCGGGGGTCACAGGTTTACATAGGCTTGTTTAGGGAAAAACTTTAAAAAAATCTTCTTCTCTGGAACTGCAAGATCCAGAGGTTTAATATTTTGCATTTGCTATAAGCTTATGGTCCTTTACCAAGTTTGTTCAAATGGTGACCCTGGTGTCAAATTTGGTCGCGCCCCGGGGGTCACAGTTTTACATAGACTTATATAGGAAACACATTAAAGTCTTCTTCTCTGGAACTACAAGAGCCAAAGGTTTTATATGTTGCATTTACTATACTCTTATGGTCTTTTACCAAGTTTGTTCAATTGTTGACCGTGGGGTCACATTTGGCCCCACCCCAGGGGTCATGTTTTACATAGACTTGTATAGGGAAAAACTTAAAAAATCTTCTTCTCTGAAACCACAAAGCTCTCATATATTACATATAGCCCTCGGGGTGCCCAAGGTGTTACACTCCAACACCTTCATTTTGTATTTGATATTTACCAAACTTTGTCAGTGTATTTATACCAATGTTGTTATACACAACAGAGTCCACATTTCTTGAACAATCTTAACCAAACTTGCACAGATTGTATATGACCATAAGATTTCGAAGAAGTTTGATAATGTGCCAGTACTCAGGTGATCGATTTAAGGCCGTCTTGGCCCTCTTGTTTATTTAAACATAGTTTATTGCCATGCAATTATGCAAAGGGGTCGGGCCACAAGTTCTATCAACATTAGTCACGGCCCTTTCCAGTACAATACAATGAGTTAAGGAAATGTACATGGCTAATAGCTAAATATTATTTTACAAGGTATTATAAACAAACTGAAAACAAATACACCGTAGGCTGATATATCTTTGCTCGTTGTTGTGCAATATAGTTACTCGATAGAAGAGGATACGAGTAAGCTGTGTGAAAGTTATGAAAGAAGAAGAGATGAGGAAGTAGACAAGTTGCCAATTTCTGCGTCGGATATGTGTCCCCTACCAAAAAGCGAAGTGTTCACATTTGACGGATGGGGGCGACGAGTAGACAGACTGAAACAGGACATGTCGTTGGTTTTAAAATAATTTACACTTAACCCTTAATCCGCTAATCACGACTATAATAGCCCTGGCGTCCATTGTAAACCCAGATAAGCATACGAGTAACACACAGGCTCATCAGGGTTTAAAATGTCTGATCAGTCATTTTCCCCAAAACACCCCTTTGTCACATAAATGGAATGGTCGTAATTCAAAGAAAGAACAGTCCATTATACATTCATAGCGGGCTAAGGGTTAACAATTGCTACAAGCGATCATGAGCCATGTAAAGGTAAATAGGAGCTTTAGGACTTAAGAATACAGATCTTAGAAGATTTCGTTTTTCTTTGGGATGCCCACTCATAAGGCCAAATAAAATTATACCTGTGTTTACTGTAAAAATATTGAAAAAAAAATAGGGTAGGTAGGCTTTTTTTTTTTAAGCGAAGTTACATTTAAGGTGGCGATGAAAATGGGAAAATGTGATATTTTAAAAACTACAGTAGATAACACTATGAAATTGTGTATATTTTATTGTTTCCCAAAAGGCCTTGCAACAACTAGCTCTTTTCCCAAACACTTGCGATTATTGAAAAGTGGGTAAAACAGGTTTAAATTAAGAGGGTCAGCTCCAACAGCAGCACAATGAGCACATGATTCCGATTTTATATCGGTACGACAGGTGGCCTGGAACTCCTTGTGTTCGTTGCAGCCTCTCATCGCTGCGATTTCTAACCCCACTGGGAGCTCGAATTGTGAGAAAGTGTCGATTCTAACAGATGTCGGGAGGTATACAGCACTTGTTCTACCAAGGAATGAGTAGATGATCTGCCTCCACCAATAGACATCGACCGTCATATGTAGCCTAAAATGTGCTGAATAGTGATAAACACCAAACGAACTAAACGTTGCTTTGTGAGGAAGCTATTCAGCTGACTTCCGGTGGTTCTACCCAGGTGCCTGCCCTTGCACGAAAATGCCCAGAGGGACACCCGGGTTTTTCCTTGGAAAGTCGCCATATGACCTTCGCTGTTGGTGCAACTATAACATCCAATTCAATTCAGTATTAGTTTATAATTATAACATGTTTTTGTTTGCAGTTTTGATCAATGTTAAAGGAGACTGTGGTACACTGCCAGCAGTCGACAATGCTTCCAACAACGCCACTGGTACCCAACCTTTTACCAACGGCACTTCAGTAGCGTATAGATGCAATGCCGGATTTACGGAAGCAGGAACCAGTAGAATATATGAATGTACAGGGACATCCTGGGTAGGCGAGTATAGCTGTGATGAGATTTTCTGTGGCTACATCGATCCACCCAACAACGGAAGAGTGACAAACAACCCAACCTATAAAATTGGAACCGTTATGCAGTTTGCCTGCAACGAGGGATATACTCGGAGCGGCGATGCTAGTATTGTATGTCGTGTTGATGGAAATTGGAGTCCAAATACCGCTCCGACATGTAACGCGGCCAACTGTGGAGAGTTTTCGGATATAGCCAACGGAAACACATTCCAAGATGCCGGTGACGGCGTGCCTAACGACTATGGAAGTGTGGTGAACGTGGAATGCAATGCGAATTTCATTGTTAACGGTCCCCCGCACGTTTCGTGTGGTGCTAACGGCCAATGGGGTACCCGACCCACGTGCGATCGCATCACGTGCCCCACTTACCCTGGCTTAAGCTCTTCTTGCATAGAGGCTACTGAGCTATCAAGTGGAACGATGTTGTATATTTTCTGCCGAGAGGGCCAGAATGTGTCGGTTACGGAAACGGGATCCGCAGTGGTTGAATGTGTTAATAACGCTTGGGACGATACTACGAGGGCATGTTATTGTGACTGTAAAATCAGTGCAGATCGTGATGTTGTCTCCTTGAACAACCTTAATGCTAAAGGATTTCTCCAGCACGGTGTTCAGCTTAATTGGAGTTGCAAAAATGGCGCCACAAAAAGCACGAACGCCCCGCTGGTATGCACTGATGGGAACGTAGGAACGCCTGTGTGCACGCCGCCAGGTAAGTGTCTCTTGATGATATATAATATAGATTCATATACCACATACAGGCCATACCACATATAATGTACACATTCGTACAATCTCGGCCAATTTGGGTTCCGCTCGAAATCAAACCTCATGCGTATTTCGCCGAAATACTATGTTAAACAATTTTGTTAACCGGAAGCCAGCGGGTCAAACAATTTCTCGGTTTTCTATTATTTGCATTGCCACATTTGAACTTTTAAGTTTATAAACTATGATAAAAACAAACGGCAAAGTGACATTGCAAAACGTTCATGATATGCCTTTGCCTTTTGGCGGGAATCTACTGGTATTCATGGTGCCGCCATAATATCGATCACTGCTGGTTACATACGAGACACGATTACACAGATTTGATCGAGATGTTGAGAATGATTCGGCACACATCTACAGCTGCATGCAAAACTCCCGTATTTACATTTAGTCTCCAAATTTGAAAAAACGTAAACACGTAGCTTGTTCGCTATTTATGATAAATAGTTGAGTATGTATTACAAGTTAGACTACAGACATACTAGTAGAAAGATTGAAATACGCGGGACAGCACGGCGATTTCATGCAACGTTGCTCCAATTTAATCACACATGCGAGAGGTGTTCAACTTATTTTGTAACTGTATCAAATATATTGACATTCTCGACAAATATGTTTATCTTAATGTCAAGTCTAATTAATCCTTCGATATAAAACATTATGACATGAACTTGTATGTACTTCCTAGTTTTGCTGCTTCCGTATTTTTGAATAAGGGTAGAAAATGATGTTTTGAAGCAAAAATCTTCAAATATAAAAAATAAATATAAAAATAACTGCAATACAATTTAAAAAAATGCTTGTAAATTGTCGTTTAAGGTTATAGTAGTCTGATATGCCCATGTCTGAAGGTAAACATTCGGAATATGCTTTTTTTTTTTTGCTATTCGTCGGTTTTCAAGATTTCAACGTGTGGTTGCGGGTAGAATACAGCCACTGCAAACACACCATCACATGCAGAAGGGTAGGACCACCCCATTCATTTTTTTTCATTTTTTGTTCATGCTCATTAAAGGTCTTCATCATGACCCCTGCATTGTTTCAGGTGCCATCTCGCTCACATCACTAAAAGCAGTGGCAGAAAAACAATAAACGTGGCTCCAACCTACGTAAATGGAGTGTCTACAATAGAATTTGCAGCAGCTCTGCAGTTCAGGGTGAGAAAGTCCTAGACCTATTCTCCATATTTTATCTCGATGTACATGGAGGATGAGCCTGGCATGTTAATGCCTCTTAGGCGCTATATAACATTTCATGTGTTGGTGTGCCTTAAAACCTAATTCAATTCAGTTCAAGAGTTCAACGAAAATTAACATGAAAAATCGACTTTGAAAATGACTGAATTTTTGAAAACTTCTAGTTCGAAACATCAGCTGCAGGCTTTGTTATGATTTCCTCCTCTATAAAAAATAAGTTTCATTACTTTCTTACAGCAAAAAAAGAAAAAATATATAACTTAAGATTTAGGGGCAAAACACACACATTTGCAAATAATGATGAAAAAAAAATATGACCAAAGATATGTTTATATGGTATGTGATAATACAGCAAAAATAACTATTCAGTTTTTGTCGTACAAAATATGAATAAAATTCTTATTTTGGTTAATTTATAAAATCATATCGAACATACGAGCTAACTGTCATATCATTTTTTAATTTCTTAATATTGCGATAAAATTCGAACGTTTAATTCAAAATTTATATTTTTGTTTTAAAATAAAACATACGATCACATTTAAATTACAAACACAGTTTTAAATAATTATGATATGCATTTTGTGGATTTATTTGGTTTAAGGTAAAACTCTAGGGTAATAGAAACATATAGGCTTAAAATTGGAAAATAGCATGCACCTAATTCAAAATGTAATTTAAATCGAACCATGTGAAATTGGAGATTATTTTTAAATGTATACGTTCTAAATGACAGTTTCGCATAATTAAATCACGCATTTTTTATGATAATCACTTCCGCTGAAAAATAACATCTTAAACAAAACGTTATAAGTTGCACACCTCTCGTATTTACTTTCACTTAATACTTTCTATCTAATAATAATTTCTTTCTATTGAAAAGAAATACATGCAGCGTCTTATTTCGAGTAAATTTCACTTTTCGGTAGGCGGACCTAGCTGTGCTCGCACCCGGTGTACCTCAATAGAAAATGACTATCCCTCGATCTGAAAATACAGTGACGATATTTATCTTTCTTGCACGAATTTATCAAATATCCCAAGGCACGTTATCGTTGGTATTGTAACAACGGAAAAATAATGTAAATAATGTATAAAATTGACAATTTTCATCTTTTATGCGCCGGTGTTGAATGGCAAATTTACCAAAAAAAGCATCATGAAATGTGTCATTCATTACCGGCGTTGAACGCAAAGACGCCGAAAAATTCCGATTCAGTTCTTAAATGTAAAGAACCTTATTCATACGCGTTTCATTGATGCCAAACCTACTTCATTATTGTATTTTACTAACTTCATATTTTGAATAAAAATAGGGTTCAACAACAAGTTTCATTATGAACATGTCTTAAAGGGCTTGACGCGCTATTTTTCAAACACGGTTTATATAAAAGGGCTCTGAAAAACTTGAGAAAGGCTGAAAGAATTATCAAAATGCCATGAACAAAAAAGGAGATATGACCTATTGAAAAAATTGAACATAAAGAACAGTAATTAGAATTATTTCTTATGTATAGGTATGTAAATTAGTCTATTATTATTATTATTATTATTATTAATTTCTACTTCTGATTAACAGGCTGTGGTAATCGGCCGCCGATAATCAACAATTCTACCAATAATGCGACTGGTATCCCACCTTTTGCCGCGGGTACTTCAGTAGAATATAGCTGCAACTCCGGATTTAGGGGAGTAGGAAACAGTACCAAATATACATGTTCCGGGCCGTTATGGGTTGGCCAGTATAGATGTGATGAGATCGTTTGTGTAAACATCGATCCACCCAACAACGGAAGAGTGAATAACAATCCAACATTTAAAAACGGAACCTTTATCGAGTTCGCCTGCAACGACGGGTATATTCTGAACGGCGGTGCTAATCTTGAATGCCGTAATGGATCGTGGAGTCCGATTATGGCGCCGACATGTATCGCGGTTAACTGTGGAGCGTTTCCGGATATAGCCAACGGAAACACATTTCAGAATGCTAGTGGCGGCGTGCTTAACGACTATGGAAGTGTGGTGAATGTGGAGTGCAACCCCAATTTCATTGTAAATGGTTCCCGCCATGTTTCATGTGATGCTAACGGGCAGTGGGGTACCAGACCCACGTGCGAACCCACCACGTGCCCACCTTACCCTCACTTAAACTTGTCTTGTATCGGCACTATTGAATTTACAGGGACGCGATTGTCTCTAGTCTGCCGAGAAGAGGACAATGTGTCTGTTACGAAAAAGGGACCGGGATCAGTGGATTGTGTCGGTAACGAATGGAATGATACAACGATGGCGTGTTTTTGTGATTGTAAAATTGACGCAGATCTAAATGTTGTCAACTTGACCGTTCGTAAAGTTGATTATTTTATTGATCAAAAGTCGGTCTTTGAGTCGGTCTCTTTGGATAACCTTAATGCTAAAGGATTTCTCCCACACGGTGCTAAACTTAAGTGGAGTTGCAAAAGCGGGACAAAAAGCACAAACAGCACGCTCGTTTGCCACGATGGAAATGCTGCGCTCGTGGGCACGTTTCAAAGTTTGCCCGAACGCAAGCCTCTTTGTACACAGCGAAAACAAATGCCAGACACTAGTAAGGGTAACTCTGCCTGCAATGTCACAGGCATTCATGTCTGTGTTTGTTTTTGTTTAGTGTTATTTGTCCTTGTTAAAAAGATTTGCTGTTAAAATTCGATTTCATTTCTTTTTTATTTACATACCAATGCAATAATATGTTGCTATGAATACTGCGATGTTGAATTGATGTATTGTAACATATCTGCAATAAAATATTATTAAACTATAATATTATAAACTTAAAATAACATCTTATATTTTTTGCATTTGTATATAGCTTTACTGCGGAGAAATTATGAACAATGGACGTATACTTATGACGTATACTTATAAAAAAAATTGTCCTGAATTTCAGAATGAGTTTTGTTTGATCTTGATCGAAGTGAGAAAACTCGAGGTGGTATTTGTTTTTTGATTTCTTATTTGGCCAGCAGCATCGTATGCGTTGCGATTCAGGGATAACGTAATTTTCAAAAGTCTTTTTTTTACAAATCATGTATAATTCTACAGTAAATATTGTTGTTAAATTGTATAAAATACACATTAGTATTAATATGTCCTGAACTGAAACTGCTATCATAAATGTGATTTCGGGAACCAGTAGACTACACTGCATACCGGGTACCATTTGGTCCTACCGAAAAGGTTGACCTGAAAAAAGAAATGAAAACCGATTACCGAGGGAGGGTTGCTGGTCTAGTTCTGGCCAGGATGTCATGCAGGATATCAAAATAAGGCTTGTCAATTAAAATTAAAAATTAACGTTGAATTAATTCCAGTTTCCTGTACGATTCCGTAGGGATGTCGAATCTTATCTGTTGATCCATGGTATTCATAATTTTGATAGAGCATCATCAATAAAACTGACCAATCAGTGACCAGAAATAAGACCTACCTAATTCATTCTGGTAGGTGATAAACTCGGTCTTTATCCTTGATGTTCAACCAAGTTTACTGTTAAAATTAAGGTATCTACAATGTAATTCTTTTAAAACCCTGCATATTTCATGCACATTCATGCAAACTGATTCAACATACATATCTTTCAAAATCAACATCTTGAAAATTATCATCTTTTTACTTGGTCAAATATTTTTATTTCACTATAGAACCTAAGGATAAAAACCGAGTAACACAAATTTTATCACCTACTGAAAATAAGATAAAATCTTAACATCTCTGCAATGAAAAATTATGAATGGTCACTACACCGTTTTTTCAACAGCATTGAAAAGAGACCCAAGCCTGTCCATGTTTGTGGGGACAAAACGCGCTTATTTCTCATTTTGGGAAAGAAGTAATATTTCACCAATTAAGTAAATATATACTTAATGCTAATAAAAATGCAAGTTTTTTTTTCAGTGTGTTTATTTTTAATTAAAAGGTCTCCAAAATCGATTATAGTGTTATGTACGTGTTAGAAATTATCCACATTCCCTATAAATCTGGTGACCGATCAAATTCATGTAGATCTATTGAAAGAAGTAAAATCGGAGTTATGCGAAAATCATGTGCACACCAAACTTGCGTTTTAATGGCGTTAAGTATACATACTATGCTTTATTTGTATTTTCATCCATATATATTCCAATGAATTCCCAAGATGTTTTGTAAAAAAAAAATTGCAGTTAGAGAAAGGACACAACTGTGATGTTGTAGACGTTTTAATCACAGTACACGTTTCTTTTTCCGTTCAGTATGTTATGATAATACTATTATATTATAATCTTATTTGTTTCATGTTTTCATATATATGACATTATGCTTTTGTTAGCCATAGTTTGCATTTTTTAAATGCAATTGCTTGAGGATTTAAAATACCTTCTCAAAGGAATAAACAATCATATAAAACAAATATTACAAGTTAATAAAACACATTACATTAATATTCTGAAACAACGTGTATATTCGTATTTTGCTATTCACTTATTGTACCATTAAAGGGAGTACATCAGGCTTTGGCGCCTAATTTGTTCAAAAACAATAAAAGAAAAGTATGAAATGACCAATTTAAAAACTGATATAGTTCATAGATATAGCTGGAACATTAACAATTTCCTATAATACAGCGCAATAATTAAAAATTATAACTTACAACAAGTCTTAAAATTACATAGAGAAATCCCAAAGTTATAAATAGTTGTCACGCAGAGCAAATCGGCAATATCTACACATAACGCTCGCTTTGCAATACATTGCGATTTATTTTACCGCCAAGTTTAAAATAGTTATCCCTGGCGCGTCACCATAGTTAGGAAATACCTTCTTCGGGTCGTTTTATTTTATATGTATATATACAATTTCTGTTGGTGTTTAATCGCTGATTTATTTTATTTTTATCAATTAAATACATAAATAATGCATTTGAACAATTCTAAAATTAATACCAATCCTGATGTTCTTCGTTTAAGATTTTATACAGACAATGAGGCTGTCATTGCTTTCCTAAAATTATTGCATGCATTTATAACTATTGTCAACTTAGTGTATTGCATCGTATTTTGTGTCCTAGTAATCTTACCGTCCGTTGCATTGTTTGAATAATTATCAACGCTATCAATAAAGTCATTTTCCAAAGTCAAATTTCTTAATTTTGTTTAATTCCAAAGTAAATATATAAGAATTACGTACAGGCGCGTAGCTATACCATTTTTCGTCGTTGATTGCAATAGATCTACTAACAAGAGGTCAATGCCATTGAAGCTCTACTGATAGATTTCGATAGCCAGATCAGCCATGGGGACTTCCGAAGTTTTATGGAAATAAGACCAACACTTTCAGAGAAGCAGTCGCCACAAGTTTTCCTATATCACTCTATGTAAAAATATAGATGGTCGCGGGCGGCCATGTTTGACACAGAATCAAAATTAATTTTGTTTAGGACCAACTACATGTCATGCCAGTCGTTTTGGTAAAGGTTCCAGATCAATACCACTTATGGTTTTTGCGAAGTAGTTGCCACAAACTTGTATTTAATCTGTGGCAGCCATTTTGAATGTCCAGCCAACCTGATTTTTACTTGGGACTAACTGGACATCAAGACCAATATTCCTGTAAAGTTTTATGAAAGTCATTTTGGTAAAGGTACCAAGCTGATACCACTTGTGGTTTTGGAGAAGTAGTCTTCATAAAATTGTATTTAATATAAAATCTATTGTAGCCATGGCGGCCATCTTGAATTTTAGGCCAACCTGATTTTTACTCAATTAAATCCCTTACGTATATCCTATTTGATGCTCAACAGTAATTTCTCCAAATCACCCTTTTGTAGCATAAATGGAATGATCCGTATTCATAAATATAGCAGGTGTGTGACCAGGTCACAGGTCATGTTATGCAATTTCTCCTGAGAATTAGGTTACTATCTCACCCGTACACCTAGAATTTGATCTTGTCTCAGTGGTTATATTTGAAAATTAGAATCTTTTGTTTTCAGTCTTTTTCTGAGAGCCAAAAATACAAAGGAGACTTAATCCGTATTCCTCTATGAATGTATAATGGACTGTCCTTTCTTTGAATTTGGACCAGTCCATTTATAGTACAAAGGGTTATTTCGGCCAAATGACTGATGAGCACGCAGTGTAAACCATGATCAGCCTGCAAGAGGTCGTGCCAGTCATTTTGGTAAAGGTTCCAATTCAATATCACTTACGGTTTTTGAGAAGTAGTCGCCACAAAGTCGCATTTTTTAAATCTATTTTTAGCAGTGCCGGCTATCTTGAATTTCCTACCGACCTGAATTTTTGCAAAGATCAAGCAACATTCCTGTCAAATTTCACGAAATTCCATTAAGTAGTCTCAGAGGAGTAGTCGCCACAAATTTTTCCTATATGTAAACAAAGATGGCCGCTGGCGGCCATGTTTGACATCCAATCAAAATGAACTTTGGTTAGCACCAACTACATGTCGTGGCAGTCATTTTGGTAAAGGTTCCAAAATCATTATCACATGTTTTTTAAGAAGTAGTCGCCACGAAATCGCATTTTAACATCTATTTTTAGCCGTTATGGCCATCTTGAATTTCCGGCCGACCTGACTATTTGCTAGGATCATCTAGACATCAAGAGCAACATTCCTGTGAAGTTTCATGAAAATCCGTCAAGTACTTTCAGAGGAGTAGTCGCCACAAAAAAAAGTTTACAGACGGACGGACGACGCACCAAGGCATAAGCTCTGCTGATCTCTGATCAGTCGAGCTAAAATTCATTGATATTGCTTTGAAAAACTTTTTTTTCTTCCCATTAGCATTTTCGCAACTGCGTATCTGCGTACAGACAGCTACGCAGCTACGCATATGTTAACTATGAATTTCAGCTGTATTTTGGCTAGTGTAAGGAGGGATGTTTGCGAGACTGATGAGTATTTGTTAATTTCCGTCAAGAGCCTTTATACAAAAGAAATTCTAAGCAATTAAAAATGTATTATTTTTTTAACTTGCGTTACATGAAACAATTTGTATCTACCAGAAGACGAATGATAACAGATCACGTCTGCCGTTTTCAAAATACAAATGGAGGATTTTTAGTCAAGTGATGTAAATTTGGCAATTTTTGGCATTTAAGTACATTTATATCCACAGTAAATACTTTCTTTTGATAAGTATAAAGTAACCTGCGTAAATATGTAGTTCAAATAGTCGATTCAGGACTCTCTTTCAGTCATCTAAAAACAGAATGTGTAATTAGTAGCATAACACAGCAGTTTGGCGGAAAATAATCGTATAGTAGGAAGCAGCTGTATTTGTAGAGTAGACAAATAGGGACTACGTTCAATTATGGTTATTAGTCTTTTCGTATGAGACTTGACCCTTAACCCGCTAAACACGACTATAATAGCCTTTGCGTCCATCGTAAACCCAGAACTAAACACGACTATAATAGCCTTTGCGTCCATCGTAAACCCAGAACAGCCTGCGGGTAACTGGCAGACTGATCAGGGTTTACAATGTCTGACTGCTGATCAGTCATTCCCACAAAACACGCCCTTGTCACATTAATGGAATGGTCTTAATTCAAAGAAAGACCAGTCCATTATATATATGAAGCGGGTTAAGGGTTAAAACCGAGGTTTCCACATGCAATCAATGCACAACACATACTCAGCTGTGCCTATGCCTCGAGTCAATTGGCGGAGGGACTATAAACCTTTGAACTATAAGCATGCATGCACGCACGAACGCACGCATGCACTGGTTATACACCTAAAAGCTTGTGATTTACAGTGGAAAGCTTGGATAATTTCTATATCATAGTCAAAACACAAGACAAACTCGTATAAGCATGATTTCATTATTTTTATTCTACAACATTTCAAATATGGTGTAACGTATAATGTATAGTGTACTCATTATACAACAACACTAATTACTCTTACAAGATAACAGTATCACAATATCATGTTGCCCCTGTCGGATTGTCAATATGTAATATGCGCGTCATAATGTGCTTAACCGACGACCGAATTTACTTTGTAAACAACCCCGATCTAAAAAAGGACCATAAAAAAATAATTATATTAGATTTACACAGACTGTTCTGTTTTGTTTGATATGTCTTTTAAGTTGTATAACCACAAGTCAGATATTATTTTTCACTGTTTAAATTGAATTTATTGTGTTTTATGAAAACACTAGACTGGCTGTCTTCCCAGTGGTTATATATATATTTTTTAATATTTTGCAATTAGAATCAAAATAAAATCTTAAAATCCCAAACGTTTCTGAATATCTCTGAACCACTGATACCACAATATAAGTAATATGGTGTCACGACATGGTGTCGAGATGGATTTGAACATTCTGGATCCAGCGCACCAACACAAAAAGGTTATATAGTGCCAACAGGAATGAACATTCCAGAAACTTCACCACTACTGGAGTAACGGAGTAATACTGAAAGTCCTACTGTCATAACTGTTATCGCCTCTTCGATCATGCACATCTCTGGCAGTGAAAAACATTAAAGAAACTAACTCGCCAATAACGTCAAAATTACACTACAAAATCGTTCATCAAAACTCTATCCAGGTGTTCAGGTCATATAATAAGGTTGATGTGCCGATTAAAGAATAGGTTTGTTCACGGATTTTTAAAATATCTATGATTGAATATAGGTAAAATAAATTATGAGTTGGTAACTCTCAACTTAAAGCTCTAGTTTTGTGGTTTCGTCTGTCTGGTTCTAGTTGTTTATACTGTGTCTATAGAGTTTGGATTCTCAAAATATGTAAGTTATATATTATATACCTCGTCGTCAGTAGGGTTTAGAAACTGTACATATGTTGTTTGTATGTTTGTTTGTATGTGTTTTACGTCATTTTCAACACATGCAAGGTTATATATAACGGTCGATTTTTTGTGGTGAAGGCAGACCACCCACTTTTTCTGGGTACAACCAGTACTGTACACCTCCCGCCATCCTTAAAAATCGACACTTCCTCACTTACAAGTCGAGCTCCCAGTGGGATTCAAACACGCAGCGGTGAGAGGCGAAGGTTTGTAAATGTGCCTATTGATGGCGGGACAGGAACTTTAAGACTGTGTAACATTAACATTATCCAGCTTGTGGTTTGTTTTTTATACTTGCTGATTTTAAATAAAAACACTGTATGTAATCTGGAACCTCGTAATACACACTATTATTGTATTACCAGAACTGAGTTGAATTGAATTGGGTCTTAAGGACATGTATTATCAGAACAAACTCATTTATATCTTGGAAAAATGCCTCAACAATCCTGGCACATTTTACTACTCTCGATCATTTTTTTTTTATTATTATTAAATGTTATCCTCGATACTTTATTATTAACTAGATTCATTGAATTGAATTAAATGAATGTTGTTTAACGGCTCATCAACAAAGTATATGTTATTTAGAGCCGCCCCAGAAAGAGGGGAATTGAACTGAATTGGGGTTTTAAGGCACACCAACACATGAAAGGTTATATGGTGCTTAACATGAATGAACATGCCAGGCTCATCCTCCATGTACATCGCGATAAAATATGGAGAACGGGCCTAGAACCGTCTCAACCTGAACTGCAGAGTTGCTGCAAATTCTATTGTAGACACTCCATTTACGCTGGAGCCACATTATAGTTTGTCTGTCATTGCTCTAGTGATATGAGCGAAATGGCACCTGAAACAATGCAGGGGTCATGCTGAAGACCTTTAATGAGCATTAACAAAAAATGATAAGATGAACATGAAGTTTTGTGGGGGGGGGGGGGATCTGCAGTGGCCCTATTCTTTGCACCGTAAGCACACGGGGCCAGAGAGAGGGGAAGGATACATAGGAATCCAGGAACCGTGCCCTACTCTTATTATGGAATAGATTCCTACGATTCTTTAATGTGCTCGGAGGATAGACCGATACACGGGACCGGCCGGTTTACGTCCCCACCCGACGGACAAGGCTAAGGGAAAGTGTTATTAATTAGATAATGTACATAATGTACATAATGTACTGATATATATCTTAGGGAACTTTCTCAACAACCCTGAATATGTTGAACAAATCAGGGCTGTTCAAAAAGTTAATTTTAACATGACTTTAAAGGTATACACAGCAATATATCTTGGAAGTTTTTCCCAAGCATTTAATTCTGTAATAAATGGTACACATATATGTCCTATGACCATCTATAACCCAATATGTCTAATGGTCAACTATAGCTCAACCCAATAAATTATGTCTGGTGGCCAAATATACCCAATATTTTCAGTGGTCACCTATAACCCAATATGTCCAATGGTCGACTTTAACACAATATGTCCAGTGGTCACCTTTAGCCCAGTAAGTCCAGTGGTCACCTTTAACCAAATATGTCCAGTGGTCACCTATAACCCAATATGTCCAGTGGTCACCTATAACCCAATATGTCCAGTCTTCACCTATAACCCAAAATGTCCAGTGATCTCCTATAACCCAATGTGTCTAGTGGTCACATATAACCCAAAATATCCAGTGGTCACATATAACCCAACATGTCCAGTGGTCACCTATAACCCAACATAACCAGTGGTCATCTATTACCCAATATGTCCAGCGGTCAACTATAACCCAATGTCCAGCAGTCACATATAACCCAATAAGTCCAGTGGTCACCTATATAGCCAAATATGTCCAGTGGTCACCTATAACCAAAGATGTCCAGTAGCCAACTATAACCCAATATGTCCAGTTGTCATGATTAACCCAATATTTCTAGAAGTAAATCGTAACCCAGTATGTGCAGTGGTCAACTATAACCCAATATGTCCAGTGGTTACCTATATAGCCATATATGTCCAGTGGTCACTATAATCCAAGATGTCCAGTAGCCAACTATAACCCAATATGTCCAGTTGTCATGATTAACCCAATATTTCTAGAAGTAAACCATAACCAAGTATGTGCAGTGGTCAACTATAACCCAATATGTCCAGTGGTCACCTATATAGCCAAATATGTCCAGTGGTCACCTATAACCCAAGATGTCCAGTAGCCAACTATAACCCAATATATCCAGTTGTCACGATTAACCCAGAATGTCCAGTGGTCAACTATAACCCCAATATGTCAAGTGGTCACCTATAACCCAATATGTCCATTGGTCACCTTTAGCCCAATATGTCCATTGGTCACCTTTAAAAAAATATGTCCAGTGGTCACCTATAACCCAATATGTCCAGTAGCCAACTATAACTCAATATGTGCAGTGGTCGACTATAATCAAATATGTCCATTTATCAACTATAACACAATATGTCCAGTGGTCACCAATAACTCAATATGTCCAGTGGTCACCTATAACCCAATATGTCCAGTAGTCACCTTTAGCCCAACATGTCCAGTGGTCACCTTTAACCAAGTATGTCCAGTGGTCACCTATAACCCAATATGTCCAGTAGCTAACTATAACTCAGTATGCCCAGTGGTCACCTATAACCCAATATGTCCAGTAGTCACCTTTAGCCCAAGATGTCCAGTGGTCACCTTTAACCAAGTATGTCCAGCGGTCACCTATAACCCAATATGTCCAGTAGCCAACTATAACTCAATATGTCCAGTAGCCAACTATAACTCAATATGTCCAGTAGCTAACTATAACTCAATATGTCCAGTAGCCAACTATAACTCAATATGTCCATTAGCTAACTATAACTCAGTATGTCCAGTGGTCGACTATAACCCAATATGTTCATTATTCAACTAAGACATAATATGTCCAGTGGTCACATGTAACCCAATATGTCCAGTGACAGGGCCTCCTCTGGGTTTCGCAAATGGAGCCAAATGAGACAAAATAATAAAAGTGGCGATAAAAAAATAACGTTGGCGAATGTGATTGGCGAAAAAAATATCCAATGTCAGTCATGAATGTTGTGTATTACTTTCCAATCTCGTTATACCCCTTAATTTTTCCCTGTATAATCGCATAATAACTCTGCCAAAATTAGCACCTCTTATTTCCAAGTCCAGAAGGCAACACTTGTCCAAGATGAGGTGTGAAATACACACATTTGGTGTCAAGTATACATTAGGTTTTAATTATAACTAACAGGATAAAAGAAACCAGTGATCAGTATAATTCTAGATGATTTTGTATATATGTACAGTATTTATTTCGAAACTGAAACATTTCCAGATTAATAAGTTTTGTTTTCATGTAAAAATTGAGTAAAATGTTTTTTTAAAATATAATTTTATGATTATAATTATTACTAACTGCTTTATTCATGGGCCATACTTCATTTAAAAATACATACAAATAATTTCGAAAAATATTATATGCTATATTTGAGCAAATTTTGAATAAACTGTCTCCTACTTGGCTCCAACTTTTTTCATTTGGCGAAATTGGTTGCGAAAGGGAAAAAATGGCCAGAGGAGGCCATGAGTGGTCACCTATAACCCAATATGTCCAGTGGTCACTTATAACCCAATATGTCCAGTGGTCTACTATAACCCAATATGCCCAGTGGTCACCCATAACAAAGTGTTTCGAAATTTTAATTATTGGTTAATACACAAGGCTGGGTCCCTGTAAGAAATATTAATTCAATGCTATTCCATTAAAACATACACGGGACCCCAGGAATGCACTTCTGAAAATCAACACCCATCCACAGATGCAAAATCGAGTTTGAAAAACCAAATTTTAAACAACAGATGTTTATTAAACTGCCTTCCTGGGGTCACTTGTAGGTTTTATTGGATTAGCCGTGTGTACAACATGTATCTCCATTTTTTTTTTGCTGCAGCCATGATCATTGTTTTCTACTGACACTCAATGAGCACCTGTATACAGGGATGATGATGAAGCCCTTTAAAGACAAAATGAACTTAAATTCTGGGAGATTTTGCACCTCTGCCTGTATAAGCACCCCACCAAGTATTAAACAACTATGCTACCATATGCCCGTGCTTGCCCGCGCAAGCATTAACATTCTAGTACAACATTTACATTTGATTTACTTCTGCAACTACATATATATATAAATATATAAATATACTGAACAAAAAAAAAGAAACTTCCGCTAATGTTGATGCTGATTGTCTAGACAGCAAAACAGGAAAAAGTAATGATGTTTTAACAATAATAAGACAGACCGTCAACAACAGTCCAAACAAAGATGTTTTTGAAAAGTTCAGTACAAAAGGGAGTTAGCCCCGTTTCTTAAAACATGCATTTTGGGAGCAAACACAAATTAAATCTATGAAAATTACCAAAATTTGTCCGAAACAATATTCTCTATATGTTCCTTACCAAAAAAAAACATAAAACAGATTGTGTTACTGTAGATGGCAGCTTTTGATTATCAACAGTCATCAAATTACCTCCCTTTAACACTTCCATATCATCCATAAAAGATTACTGCTCAGCAAATTTGAAACTGTTTAATTGGATATTTAGTACTCACTTAAGTGTGCCTACAAACACTGATTTATTAAAAAGCTATTTAAGCTTTTATATGCTCTCAAAAAATGGCCTATGGAAATACCAGCAAAAAAAGTTGGACGTTTCTTTTTGTTCAGTATACATACGGACACATAATTTGCTCTGACAAAATATACCGAGTCAAAAAAGAAAGTGTGAACTCAAACTGGCATATCCAACCTCATTATGAATATTCCACTGCTGTAATATTTTGTTAATATTTTAAATATGTTCAAAACTTTATGTACAAGAAGAAGATAAAAGTTTAACATTCATTAGCAATTCCAGAAAACCAGCAATTAACAAGAATACTGTTATCATCAGGGGCGTTCCTGGGGCTAATTTAGGTATACGCACCATCGAGTTTTGGATTCACAAATGTGCCTAACCCCCCTATACCTTCAGTTTTTATTGCATATTTTGCATTTTTAGCCCTTTTTTTTTTTGCTTCTTTAATAGCCTGTACGCATGTGCGTACGTGTGTATGCCCAGGTACGCCCCTGATCATTGTTTTCCCATTCGACGCCGTGCATTTCAATTAAACACCATGCATTTTGCCATTTTTGTTTTGTTCTTTTTTTACTTTGAGGAACTCAAACTCTGTTACTGAAGGAACGTTTTGTATGTTTTAAAACTGTTTGAATGGTGTTTTCGTCTTTTTTAGCACATGTTAGGCCATATAATTATGACGGTAATTTTTTTTGTGGTAGAGGCCAAACAACCCATTTTTCCGAAGTAGAACCAGTACTACATATCTTCCACAAGACACTTTATCTGCGTTTGCCAAGTACTGGTTAATACAGCTTTCGCTACAATCGATGTAAAATAAATAAGTTTAAATTCGGTAATAACAAGTCCCGCAAACTGCTAACTATTGATAAATAAAAAAGGTGATGGGGTGATGGTGTGTTAATCAGATAATAACCATGGAAATTGCCGACGCCCTTTCTATAAAGATATTATTTTATGTTAACAGTACACAGACGACTAGTTTATATAATGTGCTTAAGTGTTATACTTAATTTATGCAGACATTATATTATATTGTTAACTGTGTTTACATTGAACGGGTTCTCTTTTCCTTGAATTAGAAAATAATAATCTGAAAAACTGCAAACCAAGTGTTGATTGTGTGTCGAAGGATTTCGGAGAACATGAATTACGTTTGGTAGGAAAATCCTTATTCTTTTAGCGGTCATTTTGAATTAGCAAATGGACAACGTCCGCTAATGGCGCTAAAATAAGATGTCTGGCAAATTAACATTTCTTACAGTATGTCATTATGTCAATACAACTTCTTGAATATTTACAAAAAAAGATGTGCACACATTCTTTTTTGACTCAGTATATGAAGCCAAGATAAATATAAATATAATTTCCATGATTAACAGATAATTCCAAATACAAATAAATGAAATACCCCAGTACAACTTCAAGAAGCACATGCCTGTACGTATCTAACTGCTTACAACAGCATTTACCTAAATAAGTACAAGACACCATTTATACATTAATATGTTGCCTTGGTATGGACATCTGAATTGTTCTTTAAGGCCAACTCAACATCTTAATTTTAGTTAAAGCCCCTTTCAAAGAAATGTAGAGGATTCAGAGGAAATCTTGGAACATCCTTCTCGTCGAATAGATCCCTTTTTCTTTCTTTTTTACATGCCCAGAGGTTAGACTCCAGTACATGGAACAGAGATGTAATAATACAGGGATATGCAATTTACTCAAATCTCACATAATCTCTTCATTCATTTTCTCTTCTTGTATTTCACACAGAGAAAATATAACATTACGCAGAATTTTTTCTTTTTATAACTTGAGACAAGTTACAGACTCCTGTTGTTGTGGTTGTGAAAATTGAAAAAAGCTTCTATAGTAAAAAAAATCAGCAAAAACAACAACAGGAAGTAGAA
The DNA here is from genome assembly GCA_037043455.1 of Cyrtodaria siliqua. NCBI lineage: Eukaryota > Metazoa > Mollusca > Bivalvia > Adapedonta > Hiatellidae > Cyrtodaria > Cyrtodaria siliqua. The sequence goes on along the minus strand of JAWPHD010006620.1, from coordinate 34,147 downwards.
TCTATATGCTTTTAAAAATAGATGTTTGACATTTTTTAGTAAACATAGATCTATTTTGATAATAAATGCATTAAAAATAAAACTTTCTTTAATTTGAGAACATTTGCAGACTTGTTTTTAAGAAATTACAATTTCCATACAGTTACCAATGAAAGTACAATAGATCACCCATTAACATGTGCCTCCCAATCTGTATTGTGCCGAGACTATAGTAAGGCCAAATAAAATTATATGTGTGGTTCCCATTACATGCTTACAAAAAATAGGCTAGGAAGGTAATGGATAATATTTTATTTCATATTTAAAAAAAATTTCCCCTCACTAATTTTAAAACCTAATAAACTAACTTAAATATAATTTGTTGCTATCAGGCACAAAACAGATAGAAAACATAATTTAATTTGATTTTTTTTGGGGGCATAAAATGTTTATAGAGTCAGCCGTTAAAAACAGGGTTTGTCGGGAAACCGGAACCACACAAATAATTTTATTACGCCTAACTAAGTATATGCTTCCAGGTGAAAATGTTTCACATTTACAGCTACAGCATTGCCGAACTACAATCTTTCTGTCAATCTGCGACTACCTTTCTGATTCACTAAAATATATGATACACTCTAAAACAAGTAAAATTTTAAATGTTTTGTTTCAATGGCTATCCTCACGAATTTGATTCATTAAGTCAATAAAGGGGAAGAGAATGGATCAAGGGAGCTATTGTCATGACGATACCAGGCCTGGAATTCACCAACCATTCGTGAGAATATTCTTAGACTTAAGTCCAAGTATGTAAATTTCAATAACAAAAATTTCTATAAGTTTAAAGAATAAACATACATAACAAGCTGCTATGTATAAATATGATGCATACTAATAAATAACAACTTTATACGATTGTATTTTCAACATATTTGTGAATGAAATTTGAGTACTTGAGCTCAAGTCTAAGAATAGTCTGAAATATGGTTGGTGAATTCCAGGCCAGATGCTGAAGCTTGATGTGATGGAATTAGTGAGGTGAACTTAGGCGAGCACTCTTCCTCCTATCTCAGTCCAAGACGAGTTCTACCTCTCCCAGAACTTCTTTCTCTCACACCTTATGATACGCATCAGTAACATGTTCTTATAAATATGTCTGGGAGCCTATACCCTTCCACTGCATATTAATTATAGCTTATTCATAACTTTCACATGACATCATCAAAATAATTTGACCAATCAGTGATCAATAAAATAAAATACCTCCACATTCTGGTAGGGGGTAAACTCGGTGTTTATCGTTGGTGCTCAAATGACGTTAGCCCTTTATAAAACTAGTTTGTAGCAATAATTATATTAAAAGCTTTATTTTTTGTGTACATCTACGTATCGTCTTTTGGTGTTGTCTGATTTTAAAACACCAATATGGATACATTTATTTAAATCATGGTCTAATGTTTTCATTTTTCATATAGAGTTTGAGGATAAAGTCTGAGTAAACCCCTTTATTTTCACCTACTGAATATCTCAACCTACCGGAAGTTGACAAGATGTGAAAGTTATGAATACTAATCATCAGTCTGCATTTTCTCCCAACCTCAATATTTCTTTAAATTATAAAATAGCAACAAAGTCTTTCAGAATTCCATGATCCTCAACATACTGCGGGTAATCACCAAGACACCAAGATCATATGCTATCCAGCACTCTCCCAAACCATTTGGATTACCTCTATTTTTAATGCTGTACTGGTATATGAGTTTGCATTTTAATTTAATACCAAATTATGAAATTATTTACTATTAAAAAAAATACCCTTTTGATTCTTTTTTTTTTTTTTTGAAAAGTATACTGTTTGAAATTATCATATTTATGCAAAAAACAATTGAAAAAAGGCACACTATCTAATTGTAATACATGATAAACACAAAGGAGATCAAATAGCAGTGTACAATTCCGCATGAAAGTTATGACATAGCGCGCCTGATGATTTTTCACCAATGAATGCTTTTTATTTTTTATCAAATATGGCAGTCTCCGACAGTCATCAAATTGAACTGCCGCTGTGGTAGAGTCTGGTTGTCAACATTGGAGAGAACTGTCTGATGAGGTCAGATGGGAGATAATTTCCAGGTTATCGCCATCTCCCACTGCATGGACAACTTTACACAACTTGAAATATTTTTGCAAATTCTTTCAAATATAAGGACTTCATTTCCTAAATAGCTATACAGCAAAACTGGTTTTACATTCCATTGCTTGTACGTTTCCAGTTCCCACAATTCCAGGCAACCTCGTTTTCATCGATAAAATGCACCGACTTGTAATACAACAATATACTAGAGCTGTCACAAGCCTTCAACTTTCACAGAAATTTGATGCCAATGGCTATACACAGCAGTCTAGCATTTCTTGCAGTCGCTCATTCCGTGTAGAAAAGCACATTTTTCATTCCGTAAGGTTAAAAACTCACCACAAACACTTTAAAATAATTAGTAACACAGCCTTTTAAATGTTAAAATAACCAAATCCGCTATCAGAAGTATGAATTCACAATATCAGTCAATGAAGTGTCCAACTCGTATTCGAGAGGCTTAACTTGTGCGGCATTGTTTCTATCGCGTATTCTGTTCCATTGTTGGAGAACACCCGCGTACTGATCGGCCATTGTCTGATTACCGACTTGGCGATATAGCCGTAAAAGTCCACGGTAATCGTATTCTAATCCAGAGTAACCCTCGCCGAATAACTTTTTACCTGCAATGATAAAATTTATATTTTGTATAGTCAAACCTGCTTAAGAGATTGTCTCTAATAAAGAAACTAACCCGCCAAATAACGGCAAAATTACACTATAAAACCATTAATCGAATCTATTCAGGTGTTCAAGTCATATAATAATGTATATGTGCTGATTAAAAGTTTAGGTTTATTCACGAGTTTTTAATATACCTGTGACCAAAGATGTAAAAATAATTAAGAGTTGGTACCAAGGCTTTATCAACTATTAAGGCAAATGAGCTGCAAAATTAACTGTAAATGGATTAAACTCATTGCTTGATTTGCTTGCGAGGATATGAACTGAGCAATTCTTTGTACTGGAGTCGATCCTCCGAGAAAGGAAAACAAACTAGAGGAAAAGTAAAGCGAGCCTCCCTAAATCATGTGTTATTGAGCCATCAATCAACAATTATATCAATATGCAGACAAAACACAGTTTGGGTGAAAATATATCAGGATTGTTTCACAGATAGCTTTTAATCCTTTTAAACCTAAAACTATAAAACAGGGCCATATCAAGATGGCTCTTTATATAAACCTACCTATTTCTATAGACCTAAGATACAATTTCTCTGCCTCATCATATTTTTCCATATCGTAGTTGTATAAGGATGCAAGATGGCCGACAGAAAGAGCCACTTCGTAATCCTCTGCCCCCAGGAGGCGCTCCTTTATCTCTATTGCTTGTAAATGCATCGATTCCGCCTCCTGTGTGATTATAAAAGATAGAGAATATTATATTTGGTAGTTTAGTACCATAAATATTTCATCTAAAATATTCACATTTTCTCATTATCGGATGATAAAATGTCTGGTACCTGGTATACCACCAGAAATAAAAGCATTTACTTAACAATGAAAAGACTTTCATCTAAATTCGTTTTTGTTTCAAGGTTGCATACGACAAAAGTTCACACAGACTTTGGGCAGAGTTCATTCAATGTATAGGACATGCACAGAACATAGAAAGGCTGCTTCTCACACCTGTCAATAATGATGGCAAAGTAAACAGAAGTATGTCCACTGGTGTACATGAACATACCACAAAGCAACATAATATTATATTTTTAATATATATATTGACATTTAATGAATGATGAATCATATTAGCAATGAAAGTAACTACTAGGTCAAGGCCAGCATGTTGAGGCCTGTAGATGTAACATACTGACCTACTTTTACTGCTGCTATACTGGAATACCATGCCGTAGACACATGACATGATACCCCACCCAGTCACATTATACTGACACTAGGCCAACCAGACCCAGCACTACCCTTTATGTGCTTAAAGGGAATGTAGCGACACAGCCAAACCATCTTTATAATTGAGAGTTCTGAAATACTTGAATAAGGGTGAAAGAATTATCAAAATCGGATGATAAACAAAAAAGATATGATCATTTGAAGTTTCTGTTGAAACGGATATGGAAGCGGCCATTTTGAGTTCTATGACATCATGGTTCTAAATGACCATATATGGAATATTTATAAATATGAAAATTTACTGATTTATAGGGAAACAAGAGGCCCAAGAGGGCCTGTGGACGCTCTACTGGCTAGCACGGCTCTTATAACATCAATGAAGCGATTGACTGCCATTTACGTTTTTTTGAAAGTTTCGGGCAAAAAAAAAAAAATTAAATAAATAAAAAATTATTAAAAAAAAAAAAAAAAAAAAAAAATAATAATAATATAAAAAAAGAAAGTCATAAAATCTGCTAAAGTTTGGCAAAGATCAGATGCAAAATGGAGGCCTTATCGTATGACGAGGCAAACTATAGCAATTTTAACAAAATCAAGGGCCATAACTCCACTGTTACTGGTTCGATCTGGCTGGTTTTCGAACTTGATCAAGCTTTCATAGACATTAACAATCTGATAAAGTTTGGTAAAGATCGGATGAAAAATGAAGGCCCTATCGTCTTAATGAGGCAAAATATAGCATTTTGAACTAAATCAAGGGCCATAACTCCGCTGTTAGTAGTCCGATATGAATAGTTTTCCCTCTTGTCCGAGCTTTCATTGATATTAACAATCTGATAAAGTTTGGTAAAGATCGGATTAACAATGAAGCCCCTATCGTCTTAACGAGGCAAAATATATTTTAACTAAATCAAGGGCCATAACTCCGCTGTTACTGGTCCGATATGGCTGGTTTTCGAACTTGTTCAAGCTTTCAACGACATCAACAATCTGATAAAATTTGGTAAAGATCGGATGAACAATAAAGCCCCTATCGTCTTAACGAGGCAAAATATAGCACTTTTAACTAAATCAAGGGCCATAACTCCGTTGTTACTAATCCAATATGGCTGTTTTTCAAACTTGTCGAAGCTTTCATTAATATTAACAATCTGATAAAGTTTGGTAAAGATCGGATGCACAATGAAGCCCCTATCATCTTAACGAGGGAAAATATAGCATTTTTAACTAAATCAAGGGCCATAACTCCGCTGTTACTGGTCCGATATGGCTGGCTTTCAAAATTGTTCGAGCTTTCAACAACATTAACATTCTGATAAAGATTGGTAAAGATCGGATGAACAATGAAGCCTCTATCGTCTTAACGATGCAAAATATAGCATTTTTAACTAAATCAAGGGCCATAACTCTGCTGTTACTGGTCCGATATGGCTGATTTTCGAACTTATCCGAGCTTTCATTGATATTAACAATGTGGTAAAGTTTGGTAAAGATAGGAGGAAAAACGAAGACCCTATCGTCTTAACGAGACAAAATATAACAATATAGCATTTTTAACAAAATCAAGGACCATAACTCTGCTGTTACTAGTCCGATCTGGCTGGTTTTCGAACTTGTCCGAGCTTTCATCGATATTAACAATTTGGTAAAGTTTGGTAAAGATAGGACGAAAAATGAAGGCCCTATTGTCTTAACGAGGCAAAATATAGCAATATTGCATTTTTAACTAAATCAAGGGCCATAACTCCGCTGTTACTTGTCCGATCTGGCTGGTTTTCGAACTCATCCGAGCTTTCATTGATATTAACAACCTGTTAAAGTTTGGTAAAGATCGGATGAAAAATGAAGGCCCTATCGTCTTAACGAGCCAAAAGTTAACGCTGACGACGGACGACGGACGGACGACGGACAACTCGGCATCCCATAAGCTCTTCTGGCCTTTGGCCAGTAGAGCTAAAAAGGACAGCAACTGTATGAAAAGTATGTAATACTTAATGGCAATAATGATTTATATGACGAGTAAAAAACCCCCATTCATTTGCAGTGATTTTCTTCATTTTAAATGATATTTATCAATATTCCATATATGGTAATATGGAACTATGACGTCATAGTTTTAAAAATGGCGGCTCCCATATTCGTTTTAGAACAACCTTTAAATGGTCATATTTTTTTTGTTTATCATTCGATTTTGATAATTCTTTCACCCTTTTCCAAGTTTTTCAGAACTCTCAATAATAGAGCTTGTTTGGCTGTGTCGCTACATTCCCTTTAACGTCAAGGAAGGGAGCTACTAGTACCATGAATTTTGTATGAAGTCTGACATGACCCAGTGGGGAACTGAACCCACAACATCCCCCATGCAAAACAGATAGTCTACAACTAGGCCACGGTTGGAAAACTATATTTTACTTGATGTGGCAGTACCCACCTCAAACCTGTGCATGGACTGGTACAGTCGCCCGAGGTTTCCGTAGTGCTTGGCCGTCTGCACGTTATTCTCCCCGAATGCCTTCCTCGCGAGGGCGAGGGACTGTAGATGGAGGTCCTGGGCCTCGGTCAACAGCTGGTCCTCAACCTCTTTATTGTGGCTGTCAATGGCAATCTCCTCCAGTATCAGGGCTGGGTACAAACAATTAATAGGAATCAATTACAGGGAAATCCTTCACTTGATGGTAGGCATGTGTTTTTTATATACAATTTACCATAATGGAACCACACTTGGGGTAATAACAGTGTGTTTGTCAGGTATTCTTTATTTTCAAAAGATAATTTAGATAGAGATTATTTAAACTGCTGGGATAGATTATCGGGAAATTCTTCACTCGATGGTAGCCGTGTAGTTCTTTTTACGATGGAAAAAAACAAAACACGCCTACCATCGAGTGAAGGCGTAAATGAACCCAGTGGTAATTACATTTTAAATTTGATTTAAACCAAAATGTTTCGCTTTGTTTAACATTCTCGGCAAACGATGTCGATGTCAACTACACTTTACTGCCATCGTCACAGTTAGTTATTTTTGTGTTTGGAGTTGGTTTATAGTTATTGAAATGGATAAATGTTCAATTATTTTGTTTTTACCTTCAACCGATAATGACAGATCAGTCTGTTAAGGGAAACAAATTTACAGGAGAAGGGCATATAATAAATAGAGGTTAATTAACACTGTTTTCATTTTATGGGATATATTTCCCGTTGATTAACTTATATATTACATTTATTTACAAAAATGTGCCTTTAATTCAATATTTCTGGATTCACTAGGGTCTACTTTGCCTTACTTTCGAACATCGCGCAATAATACACCACAACTGTCACAACAATGTAATAAAAAAAAGTAGTTCCGGCAAAATCTTATAATTTCCCTAGGGATTTATTTCCCAAGGGAATTACAACTTTTAATTCCCTCAGAATCACAGGCAGAAATGTAATATATACAAGATAAATACTTCAAGATTGCCACACGTCCCTTTAATACAAACTGTGATCACAAACCAATAAAGGCTGGGTATTGTACCATTCACAACACTCCCCAGTCACTGATACTGCCATTTCTAATTTGCATTTTAATTGAGTGTTCATGATAACCCAAGGAAAACAATTAATGAGTGTACTTTAGGGCATGTAATCTGATACTTTGTTTTGCACACATTAAATTGTTTTCCAATCATGTCAGGTTATATATTAAAGACATGTGACTAGGTATGACTTATGACTCCCTCTCCATTTATTGTGAATACAGTACAGGGTGTTAACAAAGTTTGTACACATACTATAAATGTTTGCAATATCTGCATTGTGTTTTTTAGATAAAGGACGAGACATAATAAGGGGGTATTCTGGCCCCAAGATATTCAAAATGCACAAAATATTATTTTTTTATGTGCATGTTAAGTTAAATAGATTATATTTTATCTTCGAAAAAGATATTTTTTGTTTTACTTATAAAATTAAATAAATTTTTTTAATGGGTCTTGGAATCTGGAAGATTTGCTGAATTGGGTCATATTTTGCAAATGTTGTGAGTTTTAGTGCATGTTTTTTTTTATCCTAAAATGTTCCTATCTATTTGTTTTTTATACATCGTTTTTGTGACAATGGATTTATGTCAGTTTTAGTGTCAGAGAAAATTCCTACCAATTTGCATTTCTAATCAAGACCTGGACACGTCAATGCTTATGTTAAATTAGCTATCCCGCCATCAACAGGCAATGTACACCATTTCTAAATCTACTGATGACTAGGTATACATATATCTTTACAAATTTTGAGAATCCAAACTCTATAGTCCCAATATAAATGGCTTAACCAGCCAGACCAAACCCCAAAACTGGAGCATTTAATTAAAGAGTTACCAACTCACATATTCAATCATGGGTTTTTTAAGAACCCATTAATAAACCTTTTAATCGGTTCATATACATTATTATACGACCTGAACACCTGGATAGAGCTTTTATACACGGTTTTGTAGTGTAATTTTGTCGTTATTTGGCGGGTTAGTTTCTTTAACATGAATATAAATGAATTTTTTGGTGTTTGAGAGCTCTTATTTCCCAGAATGTATTGATGTTATTTTTAAAATGTATAGGAAACGTTCTGAAGAAAGCTATTTATACACTATTTTAATATATATTTCACTACCTGTTTCCTGTCTTCAATAATCATTTATGTAAAAATTGAGAGTCTGCAGATTTTTGTTACACCCTGTACTCTCTCAATGGGATTAACAAAGGGAGATCATTCTATATTGTATAATTCAATAGGATAAAAGAGTTAACAATTGTATTGTATAATTCAGAGAGGATAAATTATTTCATTTGTTTAACAATTTTGTAAGAATTCAGTTTTATAAAAGTAATTTCCGTATTGTTTGTATCAAATAAGGGATTAAACTCACCTGTTACTCATGTAAAATATCTTCATATAATCTTTGCTAAATACACCACCCCACCCCACCGGCATACTAGATAAATAAATAAAACGAGACACGCCTATACCTTTAACCCGTTTGGAGGATGACAACATGAGGTGATCTGTCTGTAAAATATGTTCCAAAATCTCTATGGCCTTCTCTGCATGATCCCTGTATTAATGGAAGATATAATACACTGGTATTAAATGAAAGAAAAATGGAAAGAAAGAAAGGAAAATAAAAGATGAATGAATGAACTGAATTGGGTTTTAAGGCACACCAACAGTTGAAAGGTTATATTGCACCTAACAACGAATGTGTGAGAGTGAGTGAGTGAGTGAGTGAGTGAGTGAGTGAGTGAGTGAGTGAGTGAGTGAGTGAGTGAGTGTGAGTGAGTTAGCGAGCGAGCCAGTGAGTACGAGTGTGTGAGCGAGTGAGTGAACTGAATGTATTGAATGAAATAAATGAATTGAATGACTGAATTAAACTGAATGAATTGATTGAAATAAATAAATGGAATGAAAAAATGAATTGAATGAACAAACTGAATAAATGAATTAAATTGAATGAATTGAATGAAATAAATAAACTGAATGAATGAACTAAATTAAATTAAATGAATGAATGAACTGGTGTTTTCACTGTAACAGCTAACAGGTCTTATTGGGTTGAAATTAAAAACGGCAATGAGCAAAAAAGACAATAATGGAGATGATGATAATTCCTGGAAATTAAAATCATGTCCCTGATCCCCATTCAGCTCAAAACCATGGTAATCCATATCCAGTTGCCATTGGGGGAATTCTGCCTCGTGTAGGGAATGACATTTGACTATGTCTCCGTGGCCGAACGGTTAACGACGTTGCACTGTAAACCTTCGCCTCTCACCGCTGCGGATTCGAATCCCACCAGGCGCTCGACTTGTAAGTGAGGAAGTGTCGATTCTTACGGATGGCGGAAGGTGTACAGTAATGGTTCTACCCAGGAGAAGTGGGTGGGCTGCCTCCACCACAAAAACAAGAGGCCCAAGAGGGCCTGTAGACGCTCTACTTGTATGATGTGATTCAAAAACATAAACATGACAGAGGCCAACCCAAGAAACATGTTTGCTATATATAACTCTATGTAAACTTTGGGTTATCATGGCGGCCATTTTGAATATTTGACGACAACGAAAAATACAAACTTGATAGAGGCCAACAACAGGAACATGCATGATATTTAACTAGAATGGAATAAGTGGTAATATGTCATTTGATAAATGTCCTTAAATTTAACCTAAGTTTCGCCATGGTGGCCATCATGGATGACTGGAGGCCCCAAATCAGAGGGGGACTAACCCAAAGATCATTGCGATTAAGTTTCATCAAAATTCTTCAAGCAGTTTCAGAGAAGATGTTATTTTTAACGTTTCCCTATATAACTCTATGTAAACTTTGGGTCGCTGTGGCGGCCATTTTGGTTATTCGACAATAACGAAAAACACAAACTTGATAGAGGCTAACCTAAGAACATGTATATGATATTTCACAAGAATGGAATAAGTGGTTTCGGAGGAGATGTCGTTTGGAATTTACTTAAATTTTACCTAGTTTTAGCCATCGCGGCCATCTTGGATGACTGGCGGCCGCGAAAAACACAAATCTGAGAGGGACTATGACAAATATCATGGTGAATAAGTTTCATCAAAATCCTTCAAGCGGTTTCAGAGAAGATGTCATTTTTAACCTTTTCCTATATAACTCTATGTAAACATAGGGTCGTCGTGGTGGCCATTTTGATTATTAGACGAAAACGAAAAACACAAACTTGATAGAGGCCAACCCAAGGAACTTCACAAGAATGGAATAAGTGGTTTTGGAGGAGCTGTCGTTTGAAATTTCCTTAAATTTGACCTAGTGTTAGCCATGGCGGCCATCTTGGATAACTGGCAGCCGCGAAAAACATACATCTGAGAGGGACTATCCCAAATATCATTGTGATTAAGTTTCATCAAAATCCTTCAAGCGGTTTCAGAGAAGATGTCATTTTTAACCTTTTCCTTTATAACTCGTAAACTTTGAGTCGCCGTGGCAGCCATTTTGATTATTCGACGATAACGAAAAACACAAAACTTGATAGAGGCCAACCCAAGGAACATGTAAATGATATATCAATAGAATGGAATAAGTGGTTTTGGAGGAGATGTCGTTTGAAATTTCCTTAAATTTGACCTAGTTTTAGCCAAGGCGGCCATCTTGGATGACTGGCGGCCGCGAAAAACACAAGAATGGAATAAGTGGTTTTGGAGGAGATGTCGTTTGAAATTTCCTTAAATTTGACCTAGTGTTAGCCATGGCGGCCATCTTGGATAACTGGCAGCCGCGAAAAACACAAATCTGAGAGGGACTATCCCAAATATCATTGTGCAGTTTCAGAAGAAGATTTTTTAAGTTTTTCCCTATACATGTCTATTCAAAACATGTGACCCTTGGGGCAGGATCAAATGTGACCCGAGGGTCACCATTTGAACAAACTTGGTAAAGGACCATATTAAAGCTTATAGCAAATGCAAAATATTAAACCTCTGGCTCTTGCAGTTTCAGAGAAGAAAATGTTTTCAGTTTTTCCCTATACAAGCATTTATGTAAAACTGTGACCCCCGGGGCGGGGCCAGATGGGACCCCAGGGTCACCATTTGAACAAAATTGGTAAAGGACCAAATTTAGTAGAGGACCATAAGCTTATGCTACATGTAATACATGAGAGCTCTGTGCCATGTGGTTCCAGAGACGAACAATTTTTTAAAGTTTTTCCCTATACAAGCCTATGTAAAACTGTGACCTCCGGGGTGGGGCCAAATGTGACCCCTGTGTCACCATTTGAACAAACTTGGTAGAGGACCACAAGCTTATAGCAAATGCAAAATATTAAACCTCTGGCTCTTGCAGTTTCAGAGAAGAAGATTTTTTAAGTTTTCCCCTATACATGTCTATGTAAAACATGTGACCCTTGGGGCGGGGCCAAATGTGACCCGAAGGTCACCATTTGAACAAATTTGGTAAAGGACCATAAGCTTATAGTAAAATATCAAACCTCTGGCTGTTGTAGTTTCCGAGAAGAAGATTTTTTAAAATAAAATCCTATATAAGTCTATGTAAAACTGCGACCCCCGGGGCGGGGACAAATTTGACCCCAGGGTCACCATTTGAACAAACTTAGTAGAGGACCATAAGCTGATGCTACATCTAATACATGAGAGCTCTGTGCCTTGTGGTTTCAGAGAAGTAGATTTTTTAAAGTTTTTTCCTATATGTCTATATGAAAAACATGCAAAACCTCAATATACAAACTTTGGACCCCCGGGGCACGGCCATTTTTGACCCCGGGGACTTTATTTGAACAAACTTGGTAGTCTAGGCGTTGGCGATCATTTTAAAAGAAAAACTGTTGAATCTGTCCAGCGGTTCTGGAGAAGATTTTTTAAGGTTTCGACCATATATGGTAATGGCAAGCATCTTGGATGTAGCGCTGACCTAATTTTAACAAATCTTAAAAGCATTCATCTAAGGATCATCCATGTGAAGGTTGGTTAAAATTAGCCAAGCGGTTTCTGAGGAGAAGTCGTTTGAAGAAAAGTTAACGGACGACGGGCGGACGACAGACGACGGAAGACGGACAACACACCATCCCATAAGCTCTGCTGGCCCTTGGCCAGTAGAGCTAAAATCTGATGGGCCGCGAGTTAAAAAAAATAATTAAGATTGCCATGTGTCCCTTTAACATGCAATACAAGGGCTGATGTATCAGGATTGCTGTGTGCCCTTTAATCGTAAATGTTCGTTCTACTTACTTAGCGTCTGTAAACCTCCCTGAACTGTACTCTTGTACATAAGAAGCGTACGCAAGATCTTCGTGAGCTACCGCTACGTGAAGATTATTACCTCCGAACACTGACTGACGTATGTCTAATGCATTCTGAAATAAATAAAAGAAGGCTTACACAAGGGCCATAACTCCAGTTTTCTTCTTCTATATTTTCGGAACATAACCCATACCGTCACAATTGGGAATGTTAGCGAGATTTTTCATAAAATTGGGAAAAATACAGTAAAACATTAATTTCATAATTAGGCCCGTCTTGAATACTGTTTACAGTACTGTTATTGAGCATGACATTTCACAGAGCTTTGCCTCAAGTTTTTAAATTATTTTCTTTATTCAATTGGGAATTTTTGTCTCAAATTGAGGGAAAAAAATGTTTTGCCATTGGTAATATACCCCAACAACGCACACAACAATTATGTTTTTATTTTTTTTACTGTTTCCTGTAAAAGAAAAATGCATTACACAAGGTTTTGGAATGCTGACAATGACAACGACCAGCTGATGATATTTACCTGATATACTTGTACCGCGGCCGTTATTGAGTCTACGTTCAGCAGATAAAACCCGTAGTCTAATAATGCATCTGAATATTTAGGGTGGTGACATCCAAAACACTCCCTGAAATAAACACATAAAGAAACATTCTAGTGGAGTCTAAGGAGTGGAGACCGGACGTGAACTTTATTTCGTCCAAAGTAGGTCACAGCGACGCAAAGTTTTGTACACAATATTACATTTAGATGCAAATATGGAGTTTGGTGAACATTCTGCAAGAAAGGAGCATGATACTCGTGTTGCAGCAAAGATCGGACGTAACCTATATTCATCCAAAGTAGGTCAGTGACACAAAATTTTGCGCATTATGTAAGATGCATATAAGGAACATTCTGGTGGAGTTTGGTAACGAACGAACGGACACACATACATCCGAAGGACATAGGGATTACTATGTTGAGATCCATAAATGGGCTCGACAAAAAAATATGACAAAAACATGTTGATTTAAAAAAAAATAAAAAATTGGTAGAACCGATGGATGCTCCCGAAATGTATCCTCAACTATCATATGGCCTAGTATAACCCAGCAGTTTTCAATGTGCAGTTTCATTAGTAGTTTATGCTCCAGATAAAAAATCTAAGTATAAAAATATAATTTGAATGATGACAGAGTTACGGTTCTTGCACTCTGCACTTTCTCTCATTGCCCTCTATCATTTTGTGAAGTTTCATTGTAGTCCCATCAGTAGTTTTGAAGATAAGCTCCGGACAACATTTCCGATTATAAAATTACAAAGGGCAATAACTCCAATTTGATTGATGACAGAGTTACGGTTCTTGCACTCTGCACTTCCTCCCATTGCCCTCTAACATTGTGTGAAGTTTCATTGCAGTTCCACTAGTAGTTTCAAAGAAAGTGTGATGGACACACGGACGGACAAAGGGCAACTATATGCTCCCCCTTTTGGGTATCTTATATGATGCATGTTGCAACTAGTTCAGCGGATTACCACTTTTGCAAGATTAAGGGCTTTCCATTAAGACTCAGTTCCACTATTACCAATCAATTTCAAACAGGTACTAGCCTCATGTCCATCATTCCGCCCCTTCACTTATTGCACTAACCCAAATTTTTCAAATTAATAAGAAAACTGCGACATAATTAAGAAATAACGCACTCGTGATTTAATCCGAACTCCTAACTGTATTTTATTCACCAATAAAACACAGGTAGGAAATATTATTTTGATTCTAACACAACAATAACCCCATTGTTTACGCTATTGTGGAGGCACTATATATTATCTCGGAGGTCAAGGTAATCAGGCTGCTATGTTTACAGGCTGTTCCATTGGGCACCCCCATATGCAAAGTTCTGCACGGTACAATATGTTTAAATACACTAGTAGTCACGTGACATACAATTAAGTTGTTGCTTACGTCATATAGGTTGCACTATATGACGTAAAACGTTCTCAGCTTGTTCAAGATGCTTATTAATGTTATATGTACTGATGCATATGATGGGTTTATATCGATGGTGTGTAAGGTTTGGGAACATGGCAAGTTGTTGTAATTAAAATTACTGTTGAGTTTGTCTTCATGACGTATATTTATCAGGTGATGTCATGTAACGTGGCGCTTCCAACGGATGAAATATACGCGGGGAATTAATGGAACAGGTGTATTTTATCGTAGAATAACGTACAGTTGACTCTCTTCTTTGTCTGTATGAAAGTCTGCACAGGTCGTGTTAGAATATATAATATATACATTGTCGAGAGTAGTTTATAGCTATAAGTTGGTCTCGTATGATAACGTAAACATGTGACACAACTTACATGAGTATCTGAATTTAAATTGTTTGAAGTTAATTTTCATAACTCAACTATCTGATCAATATGTTTGGATGCCACCTGCATTAAAGGATTTTAGAGGGGATCTCTGGGTTTACACGACCAACATTAGATAACAGTCTTTAGCTAGGTTCTAACATGTAGTTAAAATGCTGATGTAGAGTAAACAGGTAAATATATTCACTTACTTTGCGAAATTAACTGCATACTTTATTAAACATTCCGCTTTTGAAAATTCTCTCTTCACAACACATGCCTGTGAATTTCAAAAATATCATTATTAAATGTTTTGTTTTCAATAAGTGTTACGGTATATTAATTATCACATAATATATAAACTTATTAAATTAATGATTTTATTTTTAAAGGGACACACGGCAAAAAATATAATATATTGACATATTATTGTGCAGGGCTTTTCCTAGCTATTTTGGAGAAAATGCCCTAGATCGAATTGGGAATCTTTTATCGACAAAATAGTGATTTGAACCTGTTAAGAGTGGTAACAACAATCAGTTACTGAAATGAGTGTGTGGAGTGTCACCAACACAATAGTGGAGTGACACCAACACAATAGTGTAGTGACACCAACACAATAGTGGAGTGACACCAACACAATAGTGGAGTGTCACCAACACAACAGTGGAGTGTCACCAACACAATAGTGGAGTGTCACCAACACAATAGAAAATGTCTTTTAACATTTTTTTGGTGGATTGGGATTTTTTTTCTTTAAATTGGGAGAAAAAGTGTTTTTTGTCATTGGGAAGGTGCCGTTATGTGACCCCGTTACACTCCTAGGAAAAGCCCTGTTGTGAGTAATGTCCCTTTCAATTTCTGAAATCTCATTATTGGGATAACAGTAGGTCTATCACGTTTACCTTTTTACAATGACAGCATTGACTGGTAAATGTATCGAAATTGCTGCGAGTCCCTTTAAAGAGTCCATAACATAACTTCATATACTAGTACACAAAATGTAAGGACATTTGAATGTAGCAAATAAAGAAATATATAACTATTCATGACTTACTTTCTAATACAAATAAGACAACAAAAAGAGGGAAACTGGTAAATTTTAAAAGAAAATAGAAAAACAAAAGAGTATTTGCAGGTGTAATTTCCCCAGTCTTTAATAGCTAAATGACATATTAACAGTAGGATGATAATCTCCATAAACTGTGAAATGATTTAAAAAAAGAGTTTAATGTACTGTTGTTAACCTGACAGTCATATAAAGAGAATTGCAAATAATGTGTAACTATTTAACACTGGATGAATAGTTAAAGACTCTCAGATCCTGTTTAATACACGTGTTTTACCTGTCTTGTGGGAAAATCCTGAAGAATATAAATATGTTGTACTATTAAACACTTTTATCGTAAATTAAATCTCTTGCCAAATGTGTTTAGGATTTCCCTGCCTACAATAATATAATAGTATTTATTAAAGCTAACATTGTTTACAATTTGAAAAATCCTATATAAATACATGTATAATGAACCTATATCTTGTGTATTTAGGACACCGTAAACATACATAATCATGCAATGCCTACATGTACATCTAAGACAAAATGCCACCCCCACCCTACCTTTGAACACTGGCGTAGGACATTGATGATGGCCTTCTGTGGCAGAGACGCAGACAACTCCTTCATTGCCAGGGAACAGTGTCTGAATGCCTGAAATGATCAAGATGTGTAAAAACACAGGATATCAGATTAGGAGAGTTAAGGGTGGGGGAGAGTGGGCAGTGGTGAGGAAGGAAGGTGGTTTCTCTTTGTCTAAATGCTTGAAATGTTCAAGTTGTGTAAAACATTCATGTTATCATCAATAGTTTATTGTAATTTTTTATGATGTTGCTTTTCAGCCTTTTAGTTGGGCATATTCCAATCTGCCTCTGAAAAAATAAAAACAAACTTTTTTGTAATTTGGTATTAATTTTAAGACTCATGATAATAACAACAAAAGGCACATTTATAAAAAGGCAATAATCCAATTTTTACTTTGGTATATTTAGTTTAAACATATTTATTTTACATCGTTTACGAACAAGTTATTGCAACTAAGATTTATCACTCTCGATGGCTTCCTGGGTAGAACCAGTACTAAGCAATGTGGATTAATTATCTTGCTCAAGGATAAATAACGTGGCCGCGGCGAGGATCGAACCCACGACCTCTCGATCTGGAGTTCGGCGCTCTACCACTGGACCACGCACTCCACTTTGGTATATTTGAAAGCATCTCAGTCCGCTAGTGGCGACAAACAGGCGCACCTATGAACTTCAGTATATTTCTGAGGACGTAAAAGAATCAGAGGAATTTAGTTGGTAATAAGACGACAGCATCCAGTTCCTCTGGTTATTTTCCCTCTCTGTGGGAGCGGCTCTAAAGAACCGTAAAGGTCAAGGTCACAGTACATACTCACCTCGTCATACTGACTCTCTGCAAACAACAGAGCGCAGCACTCTGTGTACAGTGTCGCCTTATTTATGGGGACACCCTGCCCCGTGAGCGTGTCAATAATTTGCAGCGCCCCCTGGCACGTGGACTTGGCCTCCGCGTATTTGCAGTTGGAGTTCTGGACGTGCAGTAACCTACATGTAGAATGGATTCAGAGAAAAATATTACTAAAACATGTTGAATATGTAGAATTTACAAAGATCCTTTGAGATGGAACACTTATGCTAACAAGAGGCGCACTACTGGCTAAAGATAAAGTTTAAGTATAAGGGGCCATAACTCTGTCAAAAAGTATTCAACCGGAACATGGCGACGACATATGCAACTAGGCTTGGTACTGATCATCCCTGCCAAGTTTCGCTGAAATCCGGCCAGAGGTTAAAGGGAGTACATCAGGCTTTTCATGAGGGTCTAAGTGTCCGACTTAAAATTGACAAATATTAACATTTTCTATTCTACATGGCCAAAACATAATGAATGAGCCTAAAAATGATCCTTGTTTTGCAAAGAAATTGATTCAGCACAGTAATATGTGCTATCCTAGGCGACGCACAATGGTTAATTTCAGCATTTTACGTCTGATTCTGTTCTAGCTATATGGTGTATTCAAAGTTTAGACATTAACAACATGGTTCTAACAGCATATTTTGATTGATAAAAGTGTTTTATCATGAAATGGAACATTTTTATAATTTAAGATGTTTCTAGAAAAATCCTGATGTACCCCCTTTAAGAAGAACTAGTATGTACAAAGTTAGTGTATTAAAACCTTCAAAGGGCCATAACTCTTCCAAAAATCATCCAACAGGAATACAACAAAGACATGCACAACTAGGCTTGATACTGATCATCCTTGTCATGTTTCGTTGAAATCCGGCCAGGAGTTCAAGAGAACTAGCCCAGAAAAAGTTTGTGTATCAAAAACTTTTTAAGGGCCATAACTCCGCCAAAAATCTGTCAACCTGAACATGACAATGACATGCACAACTAGATTTTTTACTGATCATCCCGGCAAAGTGTCGTTGAAATTCGGCCAAAGGTTCAAGAGAACTAGTCCAGACAAAGTTTGTGTATTAAAACTTTTAAAGGGTCATTCAACCGGAACACAGCGATGATATGCACACTGATCATCCTGCCAAAATTTTGGTTGAATCCGGCCAGGGTTTCAGGAGAACTAGTCCAAACAAAGTTTGTGTATTAAAACATTTGAAGGGACATAACTCTGCCAAAATCATTCAACCTGAACACGATGATGATATGTACAACTAGGCCTTGTACTGACCATCCCTGCAAAGTTTCATTGAAATCCGGCCAAATGAAATTGAAGGCCCTTTCATCTTAACAATGCAAACTACAGCATTTTTTTAACTAAATCAAGGGTCATAACTCTGGTAATCCCTATCACGTTAACGAGGCCAAATTATAGCAAATTTCAGAAAATCAAGGGCCGTAACTCCGGTGTAAATGTTCCAATCTGGGTTTCAAACTTGCCCGAGATTGCATTGATATCACCAATCTGGTAAAGTTTGGTAAAGACCCGACGAAAAAAGAAGGCCCTATCGTTCTGAGGAAAAATATAGCAATATTAACTAAATCAAAGGCCATACTGGTCCGAACTGGCTGGTTTTCAAACTCGACTGAGCTTTCATGGATATCAACAAAAAGATTGGATGCAAAATGAAGGCCCTATCGTCTTAATGAAGCAAAATATAATGTTTTTAACTAAATCAAGGGTCATAACTCTGCTGTTACTAGTCCGATCTGGCTGGTTTTTGAACTTGTCCAAGCTTTCATTGATATTAACAATCTGGTAAAGTTTGGTAAAGATCAGATGAAAAATGAAGGTGCTAGAAAGTTGACATCAAAACGTTAACCTATTTTTCAATATTTCAAGGGCCATAACTTCTGTGTTACTGGTCCGCTCTGGCTGGTTTTCGAACTTGCCTAGCTTTTATCCATATCAACAATATGGCAAAGTTTGGTAAAGGTAGAATGCAAAACGGAGGCGCTAGAGTCTTGACAATATATAGCAATTTTCGTTAATTCAAGGGCAATAACTCAGGTGGCTGGTTTTCGAACTCATCCTGAGTTTTCGTTCATATTAATAATCTGGTAAATATTGAAAAACGAAAGTGCTAGACTGTTGACATCAAAAAAGGTAACGGACGATGGACGGACGACGGACAAAATACCATGGCATAAGCCCTACTGCTGGCCTTTGGCCAGTAGAGCTAAAAACTGGAATTGCAGTCTACGTTTGTTAGCTGTAACCTCAATATACAGGGCTTTTTTCCACAAAATTGGGAAGAGGCCCAGGCCTGTCCATTTTGGGAAAAAAGAACGCGCTTATTTCTCATTTTGGGAAAAATACAAGGTTTCATAAATTAAGTAAATAAGACATTAATATACTTTATTTATATTGTCATCCATTATTTACCATAATTATTAACTTTTCCAAGTCGGAATTTACTTAGCAGACAAAAATACACTGCTGAATTCATGCTTTTTCTCAAATTCTGAGAGACTGCTGTTTTCCGATTGGGAAATATTTCTGCCACAGTTGGGAAAAAACAGTCCAATTTTCTGTTGGGAAGAGGCCCTTTACAGGCCTCTGTTATATAAGGTAAAAAAGCCCTGAGACATATAATATAGCAAGTGCAATTATTTAAAAGAAAAAGTCAGTCTGACAGGCAAGACAATATTAAAGTAAAAGAAAAAGCCTTTGTGACAGCCATGCTATCCAAGTGACACAAAATCTGTGTCAGGATTGTACATTTCATTGCAGTAGTTAAACTACACATTGCATTTAATAATCCAACAAATAAAGCACGCCCAAATACTATGTGAATTTATCATGCAGATATGCACTTTTCTGCCTAATAAAGGGGTGACCTATTAAATTTTGCTCTATTGGGCACTGACCAATAGAGCAAATCAATGCGGAATCCCTCGGCGTTTATTGTACGTAACGTTATCTGACGTCATGCACGTAACGTTGCCTGACGTCATAAAACAAACAAAAAACAACAACATGGCGGCGTTCTCGATAAGCGTGACATTCTGAGAAATAGGTAAAAATAGTAGTTCATACAAAAAATGTGGATAATCTACATGATAAATAGAATATTATGTCAGTGCCTTTTACTATCAAGTTTATTAGGCTCGGCACGAAAACGAAGAATGGCGAGGCTCCGAGCCACGAAAACGAAGAATGGCTCGGCAGAGCCTCGCCATTCTTCGTTTTCTAAGCCTCGCCTAATAAACTTGATAGTAAAAGGCACTGACATAATATTCTCTATATATCTAGCTGTGGGCTATATAATTTTTTAGTGGTAGAACCAGTACCGTATACCTCCTGCCAACCGTATACCTCCTGCCAACCGTAAGACTCAACTCTTGGGAGTAAACCAGACCACCCATAGAAACCCATGTGTCCATCCACAGTCCCCCTCTCAACGCCTTTTTAAAACTGAAAACGATGCTACTATACCTGACACTGCATTCCAGAGCCCGACACAAGCTGGGCACCGTTGTATCTGTCTGACACACATGAAGACTGGCCTTGTACACCTTCTCACTGTCCGAGAACCAGCCGGCATCACTGAGGAACCCTCCTGTTGTAAATCATATAACTTTTATTTATTTATTTTTTCTTGACATACATAAAACAAATTACAACACAGAATGAATAAATGCGTTACTATACCATAAAAGAAATTTCACTGAAATTGGTTTTGGTGCGTTTCTTGTTTTAAAGGGACAATGTCCGTAACTTTTAGCTTATAAAACACAAACTTATTACGTTCACAAACATTACACACTAACAGTATTGAATATTTACTAATTAAAAGCAAGATTGTTTGACGAAATTCAATCGCAGTACAAAAAAAAAAGAACTACCGCTTTACGAGTTTGAACCAGCAGCCCAAACTAAAATTACACTCACGGGTAATAAGACCGTGCGCGTAATAGACGACGTCGCTCCTACCTGAGCTATGCGGGCCATACATATTACACAATACATACTATGTAGAAAACATAATGCTCTAATGGAAGTCACATGATCAGCAAGTAAATAAAGTGGGTCCCACATTATTTACAAATAATAATTAAAACTTCTTTTTTTTCAAACTCACGAATGTATAACTATACTTATTTGGGTCTATGCTCATGTTTTCATGTATACATTTCACTGAATAAAAGTCAGACAGTTATTTGATTATGCTCAATATCAGCTTACTTACGCACAGTGTCCCTTTAAGGATGCATGGGTCAGAGTTCAAAGATGCTTTGGGCAGAGTTCATTTTAATGACACGCGTACAACAAGAAAGCTGTTTCTAGGCCTGTCAATAATGATGATAGCTTCATGGTAAAGTAAATGGAATTACTGCCATGGGTGTATATATTGCCTTCTAATCAAATGAGGCTGGGATACCGGTAGCAGGGTTGAGGACCTTATAGTGGTTCTGATGTTGGATAATTAGAAAATATTTCAAGAATACTCATTTATTATTGAACGTATTAAATGAGTTGGCAAAACTGATATGATGCGAAGGCTTGCAGAGGAAATGGCATCATATCATTTTTGCCAACAAGTATGAATGCAAAGTATTTACCTATATGTCACAAGGCATACCTTAACGTGAAGTCACTGACGCTATTAAAGTTATACTACCAGCGAATTGAATTGTGTTATTGCACTCCCAGGATAATGAAAATAACTGGACAACCATGATTCTCTCTCAAACAATATGCTTTCATAGTCTATAAAAATGTATGTAAAAATGTATGTAAAAATAGTGAACATTTACAAGGGGACAAAACAGTCCTCTTAGCATCTTAGTATATGAATTGAATTGAATGTTGTTTCACGGCTCATCAACACAGTATAGGTTATTTAGAGCTGCCCACAGAGAGAGGGGAAGGATACATAGGAATCCGGGAACCGTGCCATACTCTTATTATCGAATAGATTCCTATGGTTCTTTAACGTGCTCGGAGGATAGACCGATACACGGGACCGCCCGGTTTACGTCCCCATCCGACGGACGAGGCTAAGGGAAAGTGTCTTGTCCAAGAACACACCAGCGAAACTCAGTGGCACCACGGAGGGTTAAACCCGGGGCCTCCAGTTACAAATCCGCCACGCTACCGACTGCGCAACGCCAGCCCTCAGTGTTGTTAAATCAGTTATGCTCCCTTTACACAGAAGGAGATCGTTGAGCGATACAAAATTGGCCCGATCTCTCTACGATCTCCTAAAACCTCGAACAAGTCGCTTCTGTGTTCATTGAGCGATCAAAAATTCAATTTTCGGCAACTTTAATGGCGATCTATAGAGATCATTGAGCGACCTTGGCGATCATTGAGCGCTCATTGAAAGATCGCTGAGAGACCGATGAGATCGTTGAGCGCTCCTTGAGCGTTCGTTGAGAGATCGCTGACCTTGGTGATCGATCTCCTCATAGTTTTGGACTGGGTCAAAACTATGAGGAGACCGTGGCGACCGTAGATATCACTGGAGGATCATTGAGAGATCATTGCGATATGTTGGCGATCACTGGGCGTTCATTGAAAGTTCGTCAAGAGATCTGGCCAATTGTTGATCGCTCAACGATCGCCACCTCTATGTATTATCGAATAGATTCCTATGGTTCATTAACGTGCTCGGAGGATAGACCGATACACGGGACCGCCCGGTTTACGTCTCCATCCAACGGACGAGGCTAAGGGAAAGTGTCTTGCCCAAGAATACACCAATGGAACTCAGTGGCACCACGGAGGATTGAACCCGGGGCCTCCGGTCACAAATCCGCCGTGCTACCGACTGCGCCACGCCAGCCCATTTATCATAATACACCCAAACCATTTGACAATGTCTAGTTTTAATATCATAATTATCATATTATAGTTTACGACGTATCACTGGAATGTATATATATGTCGTAAAAAGATATAACGCCAGTGAGAAATAGTTGTCATGCAATATTTTCGTGTTTTAAGGTATTACAATAAAAATACTTAAAATAAAATTAAATAAACCATTGTTTACGCTGATTTTTTGTGAATTATATCATGATTTATTGTTCAATTGTAAAAATAGTTTATCAATAAATCTCAATTTCATTTGAACTCAAAAGCATGATAAAATATACTATGTTCTACTTCTTAAAGGGACACATGGCAATCTTGAGTTTTATATCAGGCATTACGACTAGTACAGCGATTTATTAATACTGTATCATTTTGACTTTAAAACTGCTTGCATATAATTAAATAAAAAAAATGAGAATTCTATTTCCTTCACTATTCTACACATTTTTTAAATACATTATTGGTGCAATATTATCAAAAGTCAATAATATGGAAAACAATTAGCTTTGAACTATTCTAAGCTTTGAACTATTCTAAGAATTAATATTAATGATTGAACAAATGCAAGTTACGAGAAAAACTAACAGGACGCCGTGAGTTTTTAAAAAATCAAGATTGCTGTGTGTCCCTTTAACTATAACCATACCTAGAGCAAAGCCCAGCTGGATGGCCTTATCTCTGGACTGCAGCTGGGGAAGGGATTGGAAGACCTGACTGGTAAACGAGTCGGCCAGAATCTCCGACACCCGCACCCCGTGGTCCATCAACGCTTGGAAGCAGTGGTGCAATAAATGCCTGGAATAGATGAAATACAATATTATTTACTGTGAGAATCACACACCATGACAAACATCATGGATCATCAGTGCTGGGCAGCAATAAATGAGTGTGGAGGGAGAGGGTGGGACTGGCCAAACAAGGCACTGCCTAGCGGGGCATATATGCCCGTCATTGGCTAAGTTCTAGGTTAAACCTTTTTCCAAGGGAAAGTAATTAAAAAAATATTAATCAGAGAGTTATTGGCCTTTATAAGATGTATTCATTGGATCATGTTGAAGATGTGTGCAAAGTTTCATTGTTGTACACCTAATACTTTGAAAGTTATTAGCCACAATCACTTGTCAAAGGCAAGGTTGAGTTCCAGGTTAAACCTTTATTTTCAACGGGGAATAATTTAAAAAAATATGAACAGAGAGTTATGGGCCTTTATCAGATGTATTCATTGTAACCACAGACATATTAATAAACAGATAGGAAACTTCCTATCTTAACCAATGAAGTAACCAAAATATCACGTGGCACCTTAACTTTTCCTTCTATCTTCTCTCTCAATTATTCACCGATTTTGATGAGAATACATCCAAAAGATTCATAGTGAATCGCAAAATGGTAGTATAATAATTTATGTTCATTTTCAAAATAAGAAATTGTATAAAAAAATGTTTAAAGTTCAAAATGTCATCATTTTTCGCTTATCTCTTAAAAATCAATGTTTGACATAGTCAAAGTTTCCATCAAACTCCTTTTTTGCTCTCAATGTAAGAGAAAACAAAATACTATCATTGGAAAGAAAATTAAATTGTGATGGTATTTGGCTTGAATGAAACTTGTATCTACAAAACTCTTCATGATATGTGTGTTTAAAGTTGGGGAATATTTTGTGAAATTTTCGAACTGTGCCACTTGAAATTTACACAATTTTCATAGTGTCCAATCTATTTGTTATTAGGTCTGTGTTGTAACATGGTAAAGATGTTTTCAAAGTTTCATTGTTATAGACCTTATATTTTTAAAGTTTGTCAAGTAAAAGTTAATGGACAGGTAAAAGTTAATGGACAGTCGAATAAAATGAGTCCCTACGGGCCTATAAAAATAATTAATTAAAAATTACAGTGTGTAGGGTTTGTATGTGAGAAATCTTTTAAAGGTAACAGTGAACTTCATGCAACAATCATGCCCCGTGGGCATTTTAAGGCAACTATACAACTATCGATATAAATATATATTTTTGTAATTTGTATTATTGTATTATTGTATTATTGTATTGCAAAACACCATGACCAAAATAATGGTATTAAAAAAATATATGCTTATTGTTGAATTTGTAATATTTCACAGGCCTTGTTGTAATCAGGGCTGTCTCTAATAGCCGGCAGACAAACCTTTTATCATTGACTTTCAACACTTTTGCAAATGTGTTCAACTCGGAAAACTCCATCCCCAACTGACACAACCTTCCTTTGTTGTAAAGCTGAAATAAATTAAAAGATTGAACATTTATATAATAGGCAGTATATAGCAGGGCTTTCCCTTTTTTTTTTAACACCGCGCAATGCAACACGTGACTATTTCCGGTTATCGTTCCAATTATCGTGAATGACGTTTTTTTGTGTGTGTCATGATTTGGGAAAGATTCTAAATACATCTAACAAGATCACATTAGAGCGGAGCAAGTAAATGTCAAACATGTCAGAAAAATATAGGATTAGTAACAAAACCATACTCGAACGGCGTGATATTCTTCTCTTTGGTGAGTTTTACGTGTAGTATTTAAGGTTTGTTCGACTGAAATTGAAATACGGCAATTGTTTATACACGCATTGCATGATCCTTAATTCACTTATAAATTAACAACTATACTCAGTATCTTCATTTTTCTCATACATATGATTATTTTATAATTGGTGATATTTAATATAATGTAGATTTGGGAGGTTTATGGGTAGATTAATCCGAGCCTTCTCTGACCTTACCAGCCCTTTTTACGATTTTTGATATTTTATCTGGCTGTCTATAACACAGATACCGGATTAAAAAAAAAAGTCTTATATTCTATTAAATACTGTATTTAATAGAATATAAGACTTTTTTTCTTTCTTTTTTTCAAACCGGTATCTGTGGTCTATAAAGCCGCAAAAAAAAGAAGAAGAAGGCTTGGATTATGGGTAGATTTGAGTGGATTCGGGTGAAATATGTAGATTTGGGTGTATCGTTACACCCAACCTTAAGAGCTATGATTCTCATCGATATTATTATTTAACATTATTATTTAACTTAAATAATAATAGCTGTGAGTCATATCCTGCCTCCTGTCTTAAATTTTAAGACGCCTCCTGTCTTAAATTTTAAGACAGGATAGATTCAGTGAAAGTGTCAGAACTTCAGGGACATAAAGCTGTTTATCCCAATACCGTACAGATACATGTACATATCACAGGTGAAATTTGTGGGGAGGGGGATATTATGTCCATATTAATTTATTACAATATCTAAATAATAAACAACATGCCATTCCCCTGTGGTGCATTTCTATCCACGTCTCATACTTTTGGGCTAATTAGTGATTCACCATCTGCGAGAAAATGATCTTCCCGATTTAACCCAAAAGTATGTGCAGAAGTATAATTAGATGCATAAATAGATGTGTAATGTTAAAATTAGTCATTACCCCACCCACCAAAAATTGCACAGCTGTCAAAACTTTGCGATGCATACAGTGATCGTTCAGTACAAACCTTGTAGTAAATATCGAATTGTACATTTTCTGGGAGTGATTTAAGATCTCTTCTATGTTTTGAATAGGACGTAACTATAGCTGAAACAGCCATATTGTATAAAGAATCGGGGATCCATTCCAAGGCACAGGCGGAAGCCATATTGAATCTCTAATGTGCACGAGTTTCTTCCCTTTGAATATTTACGTCCCTTGTGAATAAACGTCATCGCATAGTATAAACGGGTCCTGTTTCAGCAAAAGGTTTTCTGGACATTCGGGTCCTGTTTCAGCCGAAGGTTTTCTGGACATTTCAGACAAAATTTATCTAATACCTTAATATGTCGTATATCAGTGAAACAGACATTTTAGTGGTAAAAAAACAACTTACTTTTCAACATCGGTTGAGAAAAAAAAAAAAATACGTGCGAAAGCTATTTTTGATGGGGCATTTTTAATGCAAAATTCTGCTGCATGAAAAATTATTATTTTAGATTTTGTTATCCAAAAATGGTTTTAAATGGTTGGATATTCGTAAATTAAGACACCCTGAAGTTTTACAGCAAAATATCATGGATATATATGTACACTGTATGTAGATCTATGAAAATATGAAGGCTAACTGTAGCTTTTTTAAATTTCTTAATTATCAACAAGGAATTTCCCATAAAAAAATCATTTGGGCTGTAAAATATTTATTTATCAACTGATTTTCAAAACTAAGGTATTTTTATTTACCACTAAAAATACGAGTTCTAATGATATATAATTGATGTACGTATTATTTGAATTGCTCTAATTAAACAAAAAAAATGAATAGGAAAAGGGGATTCTGAGTGAAGGAGGTGGGGATCCAGGTGACCCAATACTCTGAGAGGGTGTTGGCCATGTTGGCTAGTATATGTTGCCAAATTATAACTAATTAGCTGTTAAAGGGAGTACATCTGGCTTTTCATGGGGGTCTAAGTGACCGACTTAAAATTGACAAATATTAACATTTTCTATTCTACATGGCCAAAACATAATGAATGAGCCTAAAATGATCCTTGTTTTGCAAAGAAATTGATTCAGCACAGTAATATGTGCTATCCTAGGTGACGCACCATGGTTAATTTCAGCATTTTACGTCTGATTCCGCTCTAGCTATATGGTTTATTCAAAGTTTAGACATTAACAACATGGTTCTAACAGCATATTTTGATTGATATAAGTGTTTTATCATGAAATGGAACATTTTTATAATTTAATATGTTTCTAGAAAAATCCTGATGTACCCCCTTTAAAGGGTCACACGGCAATTTTAAAGTTGTTATCAAGCATTAAAATTAGCGTCTCGATTTTATTAATCCAGTGTTATTTTGACTTTTAAACCTGCTTGCATATAATCTGGGATGAAAATTGACACAGGGCCTTGATATGATTAAATACATTTTTAATTTTTCATTGTTTCTTGTACTTTCAACTTAAATATATTACTGGTGTGCCGCGATTTAAAAAAAAGAAAAAGAATCGAGATTGTCGTGTTGTTACAGACAACAACGCACGAATGTAGGGACACAGCCAAACAAGCTCTTTTATTGATTTCTGAAAAGCTTGCAAAAAGGTGAAAGAATTATCAAAATCGGATGATAAACAAAAAAGATATGACCATTTGAAGGTTGTTCTAAAACGGATATGGGAGCCGCCATTTTGAAAACTATGACGCCATAGTTCCATATGACCATGATAAATATCATTTAAAGCAAAGCAAATCACAGTCTGTAAATGAATGCAAACTCCTAAACTGGTCATATAAAGCATTATCGCCATTAGTAATACATATTCTTCATAAATTTACTTTAATTTCCCCCCCTATAAATGAGTAAATATTCATATTTATCAATATTCCATATATGGTCATTTAGAACTGTGATGTCATAGCTCTAAAAATGGCGGCTTCCATATCCGTTTCAACAGAACCGTCAAACGATCATATCTTCCTTGTTTATCATCCGATTTTGAGAATTCTTTACCTTTGTCCAAGTTTTTCAGAATCCTCAATAATAAAGACTATTTAGCTGTGTCGCTATATTCCGTAGCATCACTGACTGTATCTGGAAAGACTATCCTACTGCCAATGGCCCATCGAGGATTTATGCTGCCTTGTTGGTTAGATTTCTTTATTTACGCTGGGAAATTGGGAAAACAGTAGGGTGAGTGTGAGATTTGCTTCACCCGAACCTGGTTTAAATCCCAGCGCCCTTTTGGCGACTGACCGTTCCAAGGCAGTAGCCCTAGTGTCAACCCTAGCGTTTTTATGATGTCTTACTTTGCCTTTTATTCTTATTTTTATATAGTTGTTCTTTGTTTCTGTGTGAGTTTGTGGTTGACTGACGTCCTCGAATGCTACTTTTCCTGTTCGATTGTTATATCTATATTTACCATATGGAGGGGGCAAGGAAACTCATTTACGCTATTATAACCTTGTACCCGGTAGTCATATTTCTTCTCCGGATATAGAATTTAGAACTGTCATGTCCCGAGTCACAAAAACAGTCCAAAGATGAAGAGCTGGAGAATTGAACATGGTCAGAAAATGGGGCAAAACACAATCAGAAATATTTCAACCAACGAGAAACCCGGCACTCTTCCGCTGAACATGTTTACCAACTACAGTGAGCCTGAACCAAATCCTGTTGACTTCAGAGATCTGACCGTTTCAAAATCCGTGCAAGTTACTATAACTTACTATGTCTTTAAACATTCAAGCACAGATAGTTTTGCTATTGTGTGTACAACTGCCATGAATGAAGACAACATGGGTCATAGTGTGTAGGTGTCAACTGTTTGACCTTCATTTCAGCCGGCGATGAACGCTTCACCAATGCAGATGCCATTCAAGTGCTGGAATAAAAAACAAATAGAAACAAACATGGACTCAGTTATTCTCAACGAAGAAATTCATGGTCAGATTATGAAAGACACACACGATTATGGAAATCAAGAGAGTGCTGCAGAAGAGGACGACGATAACATGTCTAGTGATGAAGACGTTGGTTGCATCGTACAGGAGGCACCAGTTGTAATGGGAACAAGAGTGTTTTATACTTACACAATGCACGAGACTTTCAAGTGACACATCGAGTTTACGACGTGGAAATCTGTATTTGAAATGAAATCAAAATCAAATCAAATCATCAAATGATATTTGATGTTTATCAGGCGGTTTATACGGCAATAACGTGTATATACTTTACTGCCTTATATTCCGTCATAATACATTTGTTGGATCAGATAACGTGTGTGTTTAAATTGTTTCTTGATAGATAATAACCTCAACACCAAATTTTAAAGCCAAAATACACAGTGTGTTTGGTTTGGTTTGTAAATGTTAACATTTATCTAAGCGAGTGTTTGTTGAAGGTAAGGCCGAGAACAAAAATAGTCGTGTTTCAGGTTCCCGACCGACCATATATTTTGTCCCGACCCTGACCTTTTTTCCACCTGTTTCAAAAAAAAAAGATATGCCCGATATTATAGGGGAGGTTTATCCTTCATATAAAGGCTACACTATTACTGTCAACGGTTCTGTATGTATTTTTCCTAACAACACAATAAAAAAAGTAAAATGTATTCTTCGGCTCACACGATGAATGTTTATAAAACTGAAATATTAAAAGTAAACAAAAGAGTAATTTTATTTCATTGTATGTTTTACAATGTTGATGATTTTCTGCTTTCTTGTCTCGTTCGTTCCTCTATTAAAAATAGCATTCTATGTGCAACATAGAGAGCTGTGTGTACTTTTATGCACATTGCATGTTTTATTGAAACAATATTCCAAACAAATACATGTTTGTTCTGCTCTGTGACGTTTCTTTTCCATCTTCGTGTGATGAGTTCAAAGTCCATTTTGGAGCAATTTTAATTGATATATATTATTATAATACATGTATACATCCTTGTGGCCCTCAAAATCAGAGTTTAGAATTATGTTTTCTGGTTGTAATTTCTACCTTCGTGTAATAAAAAAAACACACCCAAAAACCCCGACCTACCTACCCTATTTTATTTGAGCAGGAAACCTGAAACACGACTAGTTTTTGTTCTTGGCCTAAGCGCTAGTTTTTCGATGCAGAGGCGCTGATTTGTTTTAGTCAACGCCTCTTCTTATATGGTAAGTATTGCCATTCTTTAACCTATTCGTTATTATCAAAGTCGCGGCCGGTAAAACATAACCTTTTATTCATTTTATAACATCTTAACGAACATTGTCAGAGGATATAATTTGTCTCTCGACTGTTTGCCCATTCCTTCGTCCATGTTCTGTCCGGTGGTTAATTGATTTAGTTAAGTTAAACCCTTTTCCTTACACACTTCATATTTCATGGAAATATATATCTAAAACAATTAATGGTCACCTCTATATTAATTGTTTGTGTTTGTTTTCCAAAATATGAATGGCAAAAGTGATAAAGTTCAGAGTTCATGGTTATTCATCAATATATAATGTTTAAGAGGAGGAACATATCTTCAGTAATATATTGATAATTAAATACAGTACATTATATTTCATAGAAAATCAGCAATACTTAACTGATTATATCTGTGTTTTAAAACTGGTTGATGAAATAAAATTCGGTATATATTTCTCGAAGTCATTAGCATTTGTTTTGACCTGATCAATTTCCATATCAATTTCTTTCAAAGTAGCATCGTCATCGTCAAATCGATCTCGTCTTTCCATCAATGTTGGCATTATTTTTCGTAACCAAAACAGTTAACATAAACAGTTTAACTTCTTAAGGTCAACACGGTTATATGACGTTTCAATCCTTCACAGTTTTTGAAACTGTTCTGAGAAGTGGTGTAATAATCCATGGACTTAGACAACTTGGCCTTATTCGATATTACAGTCCAAATGTTTTTACTAGGAAATGCACATTTTATTTTCGATAGGCTGGGACTGTAGTGTTCCTTGAGTTATGATTCCAGTAAAATGATGTCCTTTATTTTTCAAACCTGGCATAATCTGTAAGAATTTACATTTAAACAATCGGTCCTCCAAAATATTCATAGTGTCATCCTACCTCAAGGCTAGTTTTTTTTTATGGAAGCGATGCCCGAAAATAAAAATAAAACATCTTCTATTCTGACAATAAACGATCTGCCGTTGCAGAGGGTAACATCAGTCAAACGCTATACATATGTCATCATGATGCAGACATATGTCATCATTCATACCTGAGAGATGCAGCACTCGTCATTACCTCTCATGAACAGACTCAATAAAACAGAGTCTGCTACTTTTAACTCTTGGTTGTGTATGTTGCTTCCAAGGGATTCCCTTTTCAGTATTTATTGACATTCACACTGGCGTTTGTTTAGTGCTGTGTGGCGGCAATAAATAGTTGCCCCGACTAAAAATCAGTAGTGTTATTACTTACTGGTCCTTTGGGATCGTCAAACCCAATCTTCGTGGCTATTAAGTAGAATATCGCTTTATCTGGTGCTAGGAGGCGTGAGAGGTGTTGCACTCGAAATTACCTCTCATGAATAGACTCAGTAAAACCGAGTCTGCTACTTTTATCTCTTGTTTGTGTTTGTTGCTTCCAAGGGATCCCCTTTTCAGTATTTACTGAGTTTCTTTTTTATTTTAAAATATGGTTTCCGCGGTTGTATTATCAAGGTCAATGACACTTTTATAGCAACGTATAGTCCGCTTTTCTCATTGAAGGAACACATATGTCCTGTTAAGATTCAATTACCGTTATGGATTCAGTATGCGATAATGGAATAACTGGCCTTCCATCTCTGACGATTGTATTAAGAATTGAATTGGATTTTATAGTCGCACCAACAGCTAAGGTCATATGGCGACTTTCCAGCTTCAACTGGTGGAGGAAGACCCCAGGTGCCCCTCCGGGCAATTTTCGTGCCCGGGCGGGCACCTGGGTAGAACCACCGACGTTCCGCAAGCCAGCTGGATAGCTTCCTCACATAAAGATTCCTAGGCCCCTGAGGGATCGAACCTACAGCGGTGAGGGCAAGTGATTGCAAGTCAGAGACTCTAACCACTCGGCCACGGACGCCCCTGATTGTATTAAGAAACAAATTGAAATACTTTGACAGGTATTTGGTGTTAGAGACTTTCCTTTTGAAGCTTACATGTTCATATGCATGACTGTTGTGTATGATACTGTCAACTGGTTCTGTTTCTTCTGTGCAGTAATAACATCGAACATTTAACATAGTGCTGTTGAGAACAAAATAAGCGAATTGTAAAGATTCACACACCCGAAATATAGTAAAATACAAAATGGTTAACTTTTGTCTAAATAATGCATATACTACGAGAAAATAAGAAAAGTTACAGTTGTAAAAAATCCCCAAAATCATCTAAAAACTGGCGCTTATAGAAAACATACCATCGACAAACGAGTGCGTAACTTCAACAAACCAGCGCATACACATCTACAAACTTGTCTAGATTCAATGAAATGAGCATTTAAGACAATAAATAAATACATATTTCGGCACACACTACTAAGGTATATCATTGCACAAAACCAGTGTAAAGGATACAGCATTTAGATAAAGATATTTAGAAAAGATGTAATAACATCATATACCGTACATTTTTCGCCTTGACTAATTGAATGAATGTAATAAACATATAAAACATATATAGCAACATGTCGTCAAAGTTATCAGAGTTTAATGCAGTGAAGAAAACGCAACTAAACTTTAGAAACAATTGAAATATCGTAAAAATACTGCGTTTGTTTACATTTTTAATGTAGATGCAACTGAACCCGTCTACAAACTAGCGTGTTGATATCTACAAACTCATAGTATGTTTCATATATTGGGGGTGGGGAGTGGGGCATTATTTAGGGAAAAACACACCTTTCTGATCGCAAACCATTTACACTACACAAAACATATGCCATTATTTAGGGAAAAAGACACTTTTCTGAACGAAAATATTTTTTTCCTGATATTATTTGGGGTGTTCGTGTGTGGGGGGGGGGGGGGGGGGGGGGGGGGGGGTGGGGGGGGGGGGGGGGGGGGGGGGGGGGGGGGGTGAGGGAGGGAGGGAGGCGGAGCAAAGCATACTCTGGCACCCCACTCTGAGCATAGGGGGACCGTGTCCCCCTCCCCCTGGCCCCGTCTCCTACGCCTATGCTTTAAGAAGCGTACAGACCCAGTACTTCATGCGTGTTTT